>PVKU01014553.1:0-22475 GCA_004027475.1 Anoura caudifer | reverse complement strand
AGAAAAAAAAAAAAAAAAAAAAAAAAGGCAAGAAATGGAAAAGAAGCTCAGAAAGAATAAAGAGTAATTAAGAGAAATGCAAAACAATATGAAACATAATAATATTCTGTATACTAGGGATACCAGAAGGAGAAGAATAACAGCAAGGGATAGAAAACCTATTTGAAAAAGTAATGATGGAAAACTTCCCTAATTTGATGAGAGAAAATGTCCCACAAATCCAGGAAACACAAAGAGTCCCAATCAAGAGGAACCCAAAGACACCTACTTCAAGATACATTATAATATAAATGGCAAAATTCTAAGACAAAGAGAGAATCTTAAAGGCAGCAAGGGAGAAAAAGGAAGTAACATACAAGGGAGCCCCGATAAGGTTAGCAGCTGACTTCTCAATGGAAACTCTCCAAGACAGAAGAGAATGGCAAGAAATATTCCAAGTAATGAGAACCAAAGGCCTGCAACCAAGACTACTTTACCCAGCAAGGCTCTCAATCAAGATAGAAGGCCAAATAAGGAGCTTCCCAGACAAAAGAAGTCTCAAAGAATACACCTCTACCAAACCAGTTCTGCAAGAGATGCTAAAGGAACTGCTTTAAGGAAAGGAAGGAAAAGAGAGAGAGAGAGATAGGGGAACACAGGTACAAAACTGGCAATGAATCAGTACCTATCAGTAATAACCTTAAACATAAATGGATTAAATGCTCCAATCAAAAGACATAGAATAGCTGAATGTATAAGAAAGCATGACCCACGCATATGCTGCCTATAAGAGACCCACCTCAGGACAAAAGACCTACACAGACTCAAAGTGAAGGGCTGGAAACAAATTTTCCAAGCAAATGGACAGGAAAAAAAAAAAAGCCAGGGTAGCAATACTCTTATCAGACAAAATAGATTTCAAGAGAAGGGCCATAAAGAGAGACCCAGAAAGCTACTTCATAATACTCAAGAGAAGAATCCACCAAGAAGACATAAATATTGTAAATAAATATGGATCCAACATAGGAGCACCTAAATACATAAAGAAAATCTTAGAGGACTTCAAGAAAGATATTGACAGCAACACGATTATCGTAGGGGATTTTAACACCCCACTGTCAAAAATGGACAGATCTTCTAAAGAAAATATCAACAAAGATATTGTGGCATTGAACAGCACTCTAGATGAAATGGACTTAACTGATATATACAGAAGAAGCTAAATACACATGCTTTTCAAATGCACATGGAACATTTTCATAAATAGGCCACATGTTAGGACACAAAACAAGCCTCAACAAATTCAAGAATTGTTTTTATTTCACTTTAATTGTTGTTCTTGTATAGTTTTCTGTCTTTTACTCCCATCCCATTCTACCTCCCCAGTCCTGCCCACCTCCCTCCCATTTCATCCACACCTAGTTCTTGTCCATGTGTCCTCTAACAAATTCAAGAAAATTGAAATCATACCAAGCATTTTCTCTGATCACAAGGGACTGAAACTAGAAACCAAACCCAAGGGGAAAAACACAAAGTCCTCAAAATCATGCAGATTTAATAGCATGCTATTAAACAATGAATGGGTCAAGAATGAAATTAGGGAAGAGATGAAAAAGTTTCTGGAAACAAATGAAAATGAACTCACAACAACCCAAAACGTATGGGACACAGCAAAGGCAGTCCTCAGAGGGAAGTTCATAGCAATAAGGCCTACCTAAAAAAGATAGAAACATTTCATACAAACAACCTAACACTATGCCTACAAGAACTCGAGGAACAACAACAAAGACAGCCCAGAGCAAGTAGAAGGAAGGAAATAACCAAAATCAGAACAGAATTATATGACATAGAGGGTAAAAGCACAATTCTAAAGATCAGTGAATCAAGGAGCTGTTTCTTTGAAAAGATGAACAAAATCAACAAGCCTTTAAGCAGACAAATTAAGAAAAAAAGAGAGAAGACCTAAATAAACACAATCAGAAATGAAAGAGGAGAGATTACAACTAACACCACAGAAATACAAAGGATTGTAAGAAATTACTATGAAGACTGTATGCCAAGAAATTTGAAAACCTAGGTGAAATGGACAAGTTTCTAGAAAAATATAATCTCCCAAAACTCAACAAGGAAGAAGCAGAAAGCCTGAACAGACCAATAACAGCAGATGAAATTGAAGCAATAATCAAAAAACTCCAGGCACACAAAAGCCCTGGACCAGATGGTTTCACAGGAGAATTCTACAAAGCATTTAAGGAAGAGCTAACCCCTACCCTTCACAGACTATTTGAAAAAATCCAACATGATGGAAGACTCCCAAACTCTTTTTATGAGGCCAGCATCAAGCTAATCCAAAAACCAGATAAAGACACAACAAAGAAAGAAAACTTCAGGCCAATATTGCTGATGAACATACAAGCTAAAATCCTCAACAAAATATTGGCAAGCCACATCCAACAATACATTAAAAACATCATACAACATAACCAAGTGGGATTCATCCCTGGGATGCAAGGATGGTTCAATATTTGCAAATCAGTAAATGTAATACATCAAATTAAAATAAAAGCGAAGACAAAAATCATATGATCATATCAATAGATCTGGAAAAAGCATTTGATGAGATACAGCACCCATTTATGATAAAAACACTCAGCAAAGTGGGACTAGTGGGAGCATTCCTCAACATAATGAAGGCCATATATGAGAGGCCTACAGCCAACATCATACTCAATGGGCAAAAACTAAATTCTTATCCACTAAGATCAGGAACAAGACAAGGTTGTCCACTTTCACCACTTGTATTCAATATAGTATTAGAAGTCTTAGCCACAGCAATTAGACAAGAAAAGGAAATAAAACGCATCCAAATCGGAAAGGAGGAAATAAAACTATCATTGTTTGCAAATGACATGATAGTGTACATAGAAAATCCTATAGACTTGGCCAAAAATCTGCTTGACCTAATATATGTATTTGGCCAAACAGCCAGATACACAATCAATATACAGGAATCAAAGGCATTTTTGTATACCAACAATGAAACAGCAGAAGCAGAAATCAAGAAAAAAATCCCATTTGATATAGCAAGAAGAAAAATAAAATACCTAGGAATAAACCTAACCAAGGAGATAAAAGACCTATATGCAGAAAACTACACAACAGTGAAGAAAGAAATCAAGGAAGACACAAACAAATGGAAACATATACCATTTTCATGGATTGGAAAAATTAACATCATCAAAATGTCCATACTACCCAAAGCAATTTACAAAGTCCATGCAATATCTATTAAATTACCAATGGCATATTTCACAGACATAGAACAAACACTTCAAAAATTTATATGGAAACATAAACAACCCCAAATAGCTGCTGCAGTTTTGAGAAAGAAGAGCAAAGTAGGAGGGATCACAATGCCTGATACCAAACTGTATTACAAGGCCACTGTAACCAAAACAGCCTCGTACTGGCAGAAAAATAGGCACATGGACCAGTGGAACAAAACAGAGAGCCCAGAAATAAACACAAGTCTCTATGATCAATTAATATTTGACAGAGGGGGCAGTAACATAAAATGGAGTAAAAATAGCCTCTTCAACAAGTGGTGTTGGGAGAGCTGGACAGCTATATGCAAAAAAAAATAAAACTCAATCACCAACTTACACCATACACAAAAATAAATTCAAAGTGGATAAAAGATTTAAATATGAGCCATGACACCATTAAAGTCCTAGAGAAGAACATAGGCAGGAAAATCTCAGATATTTCACACAGCAACATTTTTACTGATATATCCCCTAAAGCAAGGGACATAAAGGAAAGAATAAACAAATGGGATCTCATCAAAATAAAAAGCTTCTGCATGGCTAAAGAAAACAGTATTAAAATAGAAAGAGAATCAACTGTATGGGAAAACATATTTGCCAATGATACCTCATACAAGGTATCATTGGCAAACACAAATCTCTATGCTCAATAGAGACTTACACAACTCCACTCTAAGAAGACATCAACCCAATTAAAAAATGGGCAAAGGTTTTGAACAGACACTTCTCCAAGGAGGACATACAGAGGATGCAGAGACACATGAAAAGATGCTCAATATCACTAGCTATCAGAGAGATGCAAATTAAAACCACAATGAGATACCACTTCACACCTGTCAGAATGGCCATCATAAATAAAGCAACAAACAACAAGTGTTGGAGAGGTTGTGGAGAAAAGGGGACCCTAGTGCACTGTTGGTGGGATTGCAGACTGCTTCAACCACCACGGAAAACAGTAGGAATTTTCTAAGAAAACTAAAAATGGATCTAGCTTTTGACCCAGCAATTCCACTGCTAGGACTGTATCCTAAGAACCCTGAAACATCAATCCAAAAGAACCTATGCACCTCAATGTTCATAGCAGCACAATTTATAATAGCCAAGTGCTGGAAGCAACCTAGGTGCCCATCAGTAAATGAATGGATCAAGAACATGTGGTATATTTACACAATGGAATTCTATGTAGCAGAAAGAAAGAAGGAGCTTATACCCTTTGCAATCACATGGATGGAACTGGAAAGCATTATGCTAAGCAAAATAAGCCACGCAGTGAAAGTCAAATACCATATGATCTCACCTTTAACAGGAAACTAATCAATAAAACAAATGAACAAGCAAAATATAACCAAAGACACTGAAATAGAGAACGGGCTGACAGTCATCAGAGGGGAGAGGGGAGGGAATTTCAGGGGAAAAGGGGAAGGGTTTACAGGAACAAGTATAAAGGACACAAGACAAAAACTGGGGGTGTGGAAATTGGAGGGGGGTGAGGAGGGATAGGGTGGTAAAATGGGATGGGAGTAAAAGATAGAAAACTGTACAACAACAACAATTAAAATTAAATTTAAAAAAGAGAATACTAAGGTGAATATTATATAATACTATATGTTAATTTGTGTAGGTGTGTGTATGTCTGTGTACATACACATTACATTGGGCAAATTTTACCAAGTTTCTCAGAATGAACATTGAAAGACTTTTTATCAAATACATCATTTCTAGAACTAAATAAGAATGGCAAATAGGGCATTCTGTAGAACAATCATAATGAATTTCAATTGAAGACATCACATAGTACAAAGAAGGATTGTTATCTGAGTAAAAGGCAACAAAAAATATATTAGAAACCATTGCAGACTTTATATAATATTCCAAACATTCTAGAAGTTTTTATCTACTTGGATACCTACTTCATCGGAAACTTGATATTTGGTCACTAATACTTTGAATCATACAATTGTTTATTTATATATTCCAAATTTCACAAGTTCAAATCTAAACATCAGTCCTTACATTTTATTTTCAAATATATATATGGAATCACATAGAAAGCATACAAAATGATTTTTAGTCAACTCTTCAATAATTAATTTCAAATACAATGGTACAATAGAGAAAAATGACAAGAAAGACTATCAGATCATATGTTCTTCAGTTAATGGAAATGCACTATGAATGCAAAGGTGCCTCCTGACATACATACATGAATCTCTTGATAGTACTATAGAAATAGACATAATTTCTTCATGAGGTTGGAATCTGCCAGGGCCTTCTCTGTCTGTCATGTGGAAGAACTGTGATGTTGAATATATTTGCAAGAACAAGAAAGAAATTTAGCATATACAGGAAAAAAATGCGAGCCAACTGTCAAAAGGAAAAATGTGCATTACCCACCAGCGCATTACCCGCCAAAAAGGACCTATCAGTGTAACAGAACAGTATCATCTACGAATGACAGTGGTTTTAAATGTAAAATAAAATGAAACTTTGTACAAGGTACTGAAAGGGATTCTCTGAGTGCTAAAAACAAACAAACAAACAAAAAAACACGCAGAGGCAAACTGAGGAGAAGGAAGGGGCTATCTTGAGGATAGTTGCTTGTCCCAACTGAGATCATGATGAAAACTTCAACATTCACTTCTCCAGAAATAAACCTCTAACCTGCATATCTATGCCATCCTCTTGCCTGAATTTTTAAATGCCTTCCTGGATTTCCACTGGAATATCCAGCCAGCCTGAAGCTCAAAACAAAACTGTCCTTCTCTTGGCTAAACTGACCATGACTTTAATTGTTACTGATGTTATACGTATAGGTAAGCCTGAGTCACCTAGCTGGTAACATACTGGTATATTTATGATAACTAATGCCTCTTACCATATATTATTCTCTTTCCAAATAATATCAATGTGCTCTGATCACCATGGAATACTATCTGAATTCCGAAATACGGCATTCATAGTCTCTTACCACAATCTAACACCAACATTCTTTTATATTTTATTTCTTTCCTTCCATTATTCTATAGAAAACTTGTGTGTCCTGGCCAAAAAATATATATTTTCACTGTCTCCTTAAACTCTGTGACACTCTCCCTCATTTATGGCATGATTCCTTGCTTAGAGTATTTATCTTTACTCTTCTATGAGGCTTTCTTTGTTCAGTAAGATAAAACACTGCAAATAAATGAAATAAAGATGAAAAATGCCTAATGGCTCTAGTCATGAAAAGCTCATCGGTGGCCAGCCCCATTTCAGTATGATTTCGGTGGGAAGAGCTGGGTGGCAAGGTTGAGGAGTGAGTGGAAGCCTGGAAACTAAGTCACTGGTACAGTTTAAGAACATCATGATGAACAGAAGGGAGGAAAAGTGGGTAGAGGTAGTATATACATTAAGAAACTATTTTTTTCTTTTTAAAAGAAAACAATTGAACCTATTTCAAAACTGATTCCACAGATCCAATTAAAAAATTTAAAGGTACAGGGGTGAGGTTGCAAATGGACCAAATGCCTGAAAAGGTGGGAATGGACTGGAGTTAGAAAACTGGTGAGGGAGGGGGTCGGTCTCAGGACAGTGTGCTTTTCCCATTATTTCAGAATATGAGGAAAATATAGATGCAGGCATTATATATATCATTTATATTATATTATATTATATTATATTATATTATATTATATTATATTATATTATATTATATATAAAACCAGGGGCTGGGGTGGGAAACCAGGGGAAGATGTTGTATAAGGTTATATTCTTACAACTAGTAGATGAATGACTCCTGGAGACCGGATACACAGCACAATGATTATAGATAATAAAACCATAACACAAAATCTGAACTACATTCTGAGAGTGTTCAGCATCTACGTGTGTGCTTCTTCCTGCATATCAGATCCTCACTTACTTGAACTTTCATTTGCACCAGAAGATCACCAAATCTGGTTGGTCAACAAAAGCTGAGTTATTGAATGTACTGTAGCATGGGAAAACACCACCTTCACAAGTCCTAACAGCATCCTAAAAGAGGAAAGACACTGAGGAACTTTTGGAAGATTTTTGCAATTTTGGCTCAAGTGATTTAAGTGGTCTTTCAAAAAGTTGCTAGTTAGAACTACACAAAGTTTGTGTCATATTCGTTTTTTTATTGATGGACACAACAGGGCAAAGGTTTGAGGCAAATTTTGAGGAGCTAATTTTTGTCCTAATGAATAAGCTGTTAGTCCAGGTAAGAAACTTATTGTCCTGTTTCTCAGATAGCTATTTTCCCAGATAAGCACAATGTTTGCTTGGATAAATTGGTGTACAAGAATATCCTGAAGCAAAGAGTGAAGTTATGTATTGGTTTACAGTCTGATCTTCCTAGTAAGAATTTTTAAGTGCAAACAGTCAAAGTATGTTTACACAGATGGTCTCAGTTTTCAGAGTTGACCAAAAGGAGAAAAGATTCTGCTTGAATAATTTTCTCAGGACAAAAATCACTCCTCATGAGGAATTAGAAATTGTAGTATCAAATCTAACCTATTATTTTATTTTTGACCATAAAGCAAATGGTTCCCATTACTTTGTCATTTGATCTCACAACCAGAGTCAGTTCTCTTGAAATAGAAGGAAAACAGACTTGATATAATTCTTGTCTATGGCCCAAGACTCAGCTTTTAGTTATTTTGCAAACAAACCTCTCCCCTATGGAAGAAAAGCATTTCCAAGGTTATGTTCTCATAAGAGGTCTTCCTGTCGATCACAACTCCCTGGCTACTCACACTCGACAGCATTAATACAAGAAGACTCCTCAGCAAACCTGCCATTCCTCCTTCCTTCTTTTGATTCAATTTCTTTGAAAGCTGGCATGAATCAATTCCCTAACCATCCCCTTCCCTGGAGCCATTTCTTAGTCTTTTTCTTTTCCTTCTTCAATTGGTGGGAGATCTTTGCCCCCTCCCTGCGGTCAATAGCTGCATTTCCAAAAACATTTCATCCTTCTGGCTTTCATAATGGAAATGTTAAATTTTCCACAGAGGACATGCTCTGGAGGGAAGTTTTGCTCATACTCTAGAATGAATGTCAGTTAATATTTAGACACAATTAATTAACAGTAAACCTATGCAAACTTTGCTGCTACAGAATCTGACCATGTCCCTGATTAAATGAAGGGCTGCTTCCCTGACCAAGTCAGCAGATGTTCTACTATCAGCAAAGATTATCTATTATCATCACATGCTTGTTGGGTGGGAATATAGGTTAAGTAAGAATATTTAAAATGTATGGCTGAAACAGCATCAGACTTCCTTACACTAAGATGCCAAAGTTTCTTAAATTTATCTTCATACAGTTCCTCCCTTCTACCACATCCTAGATTTCAGTTCATGATGCTATAAAAAGTTTCAGTATTTCTGAAAGCTCTGTGAGTCACAGTAGGGTCTTCTCAGACCTTCACTACATGAGTGCTATGAAATTTTTATTGCCACCATTTTCATGAAGAATTTGTCAAAGATAGTCACACTCATGTTTTTACCTCAATAAGTAGAGGAGACTGAATGGTGTTGAAACTAATAGTCAAACGTTTTATCTGGTCATTGTAAATATCATGAAAATATGCACAAGATTGAAAATAATTTTAACAAGGTAGTAGACCCTGAAATTTACTATACCCAAAAATGTTTGCTTCTTCTTTTTCTTGGAGTAAATCCTTGAAAGGAGTTTATCTCCTAATACATTTATTTAATAAATATTTAGCAAATACATATTATATTCTAGCTATTCTGCAGAATTAAAAAATAAATTCAAAAGGAACATGCTGGTAGGGAAATAAACAAACTATGTTGGAATGGACACTCTTCTTCACCCTCCAGATGCGCAGGGAACCCACTCATGGCCTCTCATTGTACTCTTCCTCAGCCTAAAAGGATAAACTGAGCCTGCAAAGCCACCCCGTTTGTTGCCCCTTTATGTTGGGGCCCAGCTGCTCTCCCTTCCCAGAAGTTCACTCTTGTACTATTTGCCATTCCCAGGGTGCCTTCTACTGTGTAAGTAACTGCCTAATTTTGGAGTCCAATATTAGGAACTCCAGTGGGTCTACTGCCTATTTTGAGCATTATGAAAATAAATGTGACATTTCATACCCCATTCTTCTTATTGTTTTATCTTAATTGGCTCATAACTCAAGTTGGAAGAAGTTTACTAGTTAATTGATCAACATCCAAAGGTTAATAAAGTGGAAAAATAACTATGATAAAGGATTAGAGTTCAAAGCATTTAAGAGAAATACAGAAAGGAAAGCAGAGTAGTTCTGGCCAAGATAGAGGCACAGGTTGACTTGCTTTGCCTCCTCACACACCCAAAAGAAGAATAACAACCAATTTAAAAAAAAGAAAAAAGAAAGAAAGAAACAACCAGATCGGCCAGAAAATCAAACTGTATGGAAGTCCAACAACCAAGGAGTTAAAAAAAAATTTATACAGATGGTAGGATGGGTGGAGATGGGCAGCCAGGATGGAGAGGATGCAGGACAAGGTGGTGGACCATGCAGGTGAGGCAGGGGCTGGCTGACCTGCTGGTCCTACATTCGCACACATCCTCTGGGAGGTCCCACATTCGCACCTTCATTTGGGAGGAACAACAGGGGAGCAAGACATACTGAGTAACCCAGGGCTTAAGCATGGGAAACTAAAGACTCAAAATCTCTGACTGTAAAAACCTGTAGGGGTTGCAATGGTGAGAGAAAAACTCCTAATATCACAGAAGAGTCCATTGGAGAGGCTCTCGGGGTCCTAGAATGTACACAAACCCACCTACCTAGGAACCAGCACCTGAAAGGGTACAATCCACTTGTGGGAAGTGAGAGAAGTGATGGAGAATGTGGTAAGAGCCAAACAAGCATCATTGTTCCCTCTCTCCCCCTCCTGAGAGACAGCACCACAATGAAGGAAAGAGGGTTTCCCTGCCCTAGGGAACATCTAAGTCTTGTAACAGGTACGCTGAGACAAAGAAATATGGCCCAAATGAAAGAACAGACCAACACTCCAAAAAAAGAACTAAATGATGAGGAGATAGACAACCTATCAGATGCAGAGTTCAAAACACTGGTAATCAGGATACTCACAGAAATGATTGAGTTTGGTCACAAAATGAAGGAAGAAATGAAAGCTATACAAAGCAAAATAAAGGAAAATATACAGGGAACCAACAGTGAAGGGAAGGAAACCAGGACTCAGATCAACCATTTGGAACAAAAGGAAGAAAAAAACATCCAACTGGAACAGAATGAAGAAGCAAGAATTCAAAAAAATAAATAAATAAAGAGAGGCTGAGGAACCTCTGGGACAACTTTAAACATTCCAACATCTGAATCATAGGGATGCCAGAAGGAGAAAAGGAAGAGCAAGAAATTGAAAACTTATTTCAACAAATAATGAAGGAGAACTTCCCCAATCTGTCGAAGAAAATAGACTTCCAGAGAGTCTAGGAAGCTTAGAGAGTCCCGAAACTTTGGACCCAAGGAAGCACAAACCAAGGCACATCATCATTACATTACCCAAGATTAAAGATAAGGACAGAATCTGAAAAGCAGCAAGAGGAAAGGAACAAGTTACATACAAAGGAGTTTCCATAAGACTGTCAGCTGATTTCTCCAAAAAAACCTTACAGGCAAGAAAGGGTTGGAAAAAAAGTATTTGAAGTCATGAAAGGCAAGGACCTACATCCAAGATTACTCTACCCAGCAAAGCTAACATCTAGAATAGAAGGGCAGATAAAGCACTTCTCAGATAAGGTCAAGTGAAAGGAGTTAATTATCACCAAGCCCTTATTATATGAAATGTAAAAGGGACTTATCAAGAAATAGAACATCAAAAACTATGAACAGTAAAATGACAACAAACGCACAACTATCAACAACTGAACCTAAAAATCAAAAACAAAAGTTAAGCAAACTTTAGAACAGGAACAGAATTGTAGAAATGAAGATCATATAGAGTTATCAGTGGAGAGAAGGGAATGGGGGAAAAGGTACAAAGAATAAGAAGCATAATTGGTAGGCATAAAATAGACAGGGGAGGTTAAGAATAGTATAGGAAATGGAGAAACCAAAGACCTTATATGTATGATCTATGGACATGAACTAAGGGGGAGTGGAATGCAGAAGGGTTGATGGATACAGGCTAGAGGGGGATAAAAGGGAGAAAAATAATTGGGACAACTGCAATAGCATAATCAATAAAATATACTTTAATAAAAGAAAGGAAAGCACATATTTCTAACTGGAGCACAAGCAGTTATAGCAAGAGAAAATCAAGGAAGGTTTATTTAGATCGTAAACTGAAGGATGACAGGGGTTTTGTTGGTTTCGGCTCAAATTCTTTTTGCAGTGTACAGCCATAGAGTATGAATTAATGGAACAGAGAGACTTCAAGGAGCAGGATTATGAATGGAGGATAGACAGGAAGAGAGAGATGAGAATCTTTAGGGAGAGGAGAAAAAAACTTGTAAATGTGGAGGGGTGAGAAATTCATATTTTTTCCTATGACCTGAATACAGCAAAAATGTTCATGTACATTTTGCTAAAATAAATGCATCTATTTAATGCAGAAAATGTAGTTACCTTGTTATACTATTTTTTTTCTCATAGTAGCCTGGGACATCTCTATTGTTTACATATTTAACTAAAACAGTTTGATTAAGAATGCCTATGTGCATGCTATAGAATAAGAAGCCAGTCAAGGATTTAGTTTTTCTGATATTTTATGATACATTCTAAATGTGGAAGAAATCCCTGAACAGCATTCCCAGCACTTAACCCATTGTTTAATGTACTATAAGCTTCCAGTCTATAATAATTAAACTGATACAATCACTAAGAGTTACAAATTTAGAAATAAGTTGAATGCCAAGTTGATAGCTGGGTTTATTAAAAATATTGGGAAATATTAAATTAGCATTCTTTACAGATGCATTTTATCATCTGTCTTTATTTTAATATGAATTGGCCACCTCTCCTGCCCCAATTCCTCCTAACTTTACAGTCAGCAATACACTGAGCCCAGGAACTTCTGTCCACAGAGAAACCAAGGCAGTTAGAGCACAGTGTGGCAGTCCCCGAAATAACCAGAGTTGTAGGCAACAAACCTCTGAAACTCTGATCAAGAAAACTTTATTTGTTGCTTTTTTAAAAGAAAAACACAACAGTGGTTTTTTGGTTTTTTGTTTTTTTGTAAGAATAAGAAATGAACTCTCCAAAGAACAAAGGAAGCAGAGACTCCAGATATATTTTAAGCCTAGGGAAAGTTAGAAACTAGAAGAAAATATGACTGGCAGGACACATAGAGTCGACCTTTAAAGGTTAGATTTCTGTTTTAAGTTCTGCAAATGCCCCTGGCTCTACCCCACATAAAATAAAAAAAAAAGTCTGACTTATGTTCAAATGTGGCCTTCGCCCTTCACCCTAACACCAAACACCATGAGGAAAAAAATTAGCAGTGGGAAGGCGACATGTGTATAAAAATATGAATATCCATTCCACTGCACCCGCTGAATCAAAGACGAAGCCCTGAGATTGGAGTTTGGTGGAGAATCACAATGTCGTGTGATGATTCTTAAGTGTGGGGGTCAGACTCACCCAGTGCCTTTCTGCAGAGCTGATGAAGCTGCCAGTCCTACCTCCTCCTCCTCCTCCTTCCATCCTTTATGAAGTGCTTATGAAGACCTTACACTTGACCCTGGATATGAGTCCCCGTAAGACAAAATTACATTGTGATATTTTGTTTCATCTGAAGTTGGGGTCCTCAGATCTGGTTACATCCACACTAGCATTACTATACAATGCAGAATGGAAGGCATTAACCAGCAAATTGAGGCAGGGGAAGTCCATGAGATAAGCCTACTTTAATCTAAAATATTTAGATGATGAAAAAATGACCTTATTGGTAGCTGAAAAATGTAGAAAATTGATTTAATTTTCTATTTTACTTTGGGATAGGCTAAATTTATTTCTCTTTATAAGTTCATTTTAGTTCAACACCATCAAAGGAAGACCATTAAGAGGGTAGTTCAGATACATTTCTGCCATTTTCAATATTATATTTTCACTAATGGTCATTACAGTGAGAACAATTCTAATTGCTTCTGTCCATTTGAAATCATGATGTAGAAGATGTAAAAACCTGAATAGATACTTCTCCAAAGAGGACATACAAAGGGCCAATAGACATATGAAAAAATGTTCAACATCACTAATCATCAGTGAGATGCAAATTAAAACTATAATGACATATCACCTCACACCTGTCAGGATGTCCATCATCAAGAAATCAACAAACGATAAGTGCTGGTGAGGGTGTGGAGAAAGGGTAACCCTTTTGCACTGTTGGTGTGAATGCAGTTTGGTGCACCCACTGTAGAATACATATGCAGATACCTCAAGAAATTAAAAATGGATGTGCCCTTTGACCCGGAGACCCTACTTCTGGGGATATATCCAAAGAAACCCAAACACTAATTCAAAAGAACATAAGTATCCTCATGTTCAATACAGTGTTATTTACAGTCACCAAGCTATGGAAGCAGCCCAAGTCTCCATCAGTAGATGAGTAGATAAAACAACTATAGGACATTTACACGATGGAATATTACTCAGCCATAAAAAAGAAGGAAAGTTTACCCTTTGTGACAGTGTGGGTGGAGCTGGAGAACACTATGCTAAGTGAAATAAGCCAGTCAGAGAACAACAAATACTTATGATTTCACTCATGTATGGAGTCTAAAGAACAAACTGAACTAACAAGCAAAATAGAGACAGACTCCTATATAAAGAGCAAGATGACAGCTATAGGGGGTTGAGGGGTGGAGGGATCAAGCAAAAAGGAAAAGGGACTCGGGAACGTGGACAACAGTGTGGTGATTGTGGGGGGAGGGGGTATATAAGGGGACCAAATGGTAATGGAAAAATACAATAAAATATTTTTTAAAAATGCTAAAAAACCCCTACTAGATTATAAAACTTATGTAGTCCCATGAGTTTGTATATTTAATAAATACAATTATGTTTTAATCAGTGAGAAATAAATAATACTAATCGAAAAAAATGATGAAAGTGTTAATAGTCAATGCAAAAAAATTATACAAATGGCCAATAAATATATGTTTAAGCTCAGTAGTAAAATGTTAAATATGAAATTAAAATGAGATACAGTAGCACATTTATCAAACTGCAATGATGAAGAATAAAAGGAAAAGAATAAGACCAGGGCCTCTGGTACTTCTATGCACAGCCATTCAGAGTAAAAACACCTGTGACCTTTCCAGAAGGCCATTCAGCAAGCTACAGCTTTGTCCCTGCAGTAGCACTGTCAAGGTTTCTTCCAAAAAGAATGTTAAGGATAAATGCAAATATTTAGCTTCAAGGATATTGTCTCTCTTCTCTGCAATATTGCAAAATTTAGAAAAAATGTTTTCTCTAAAAATGAGAATTGGCTGAGTAAACTTGTGTTCTATTATATGGGTTGAATAAACTCATGCAATAGAACAATATGTAATGATTAAAGAATGATGTAGATGTATGTTTTATGTAAAAATAAATTATAAACATGGAAAGAAAATATGTATCACACAAGATATTGGGAGGGAAACAAAGTCATTTTACAAAAGAGTACATAAAAAAAAAATCTCTTGTCTGTTTGTTTAAAAGGGTATAAATCACCAAAATGTTAACACAGGTTACTTTGTGTTGTAGATTTTTACATATTTTTAATATTTGACAACTAAAATTCACGTAATATAATTTCTTTTTAATTTACTTTGAACAGTTCAAAAAAAACTATGAACAGTAAAATGACAACAAACGACTATCAAAAACTGAACCTAAAGAACAAAAATAAAAACAAGCAAACATCTAGAACAGGAACAGAATCACAGAAATGTAGATCACTGGGAGGGAAATTAGTTAGGAGGGGCAGGGGGGAGAAAGGGGCAAAGGTACAGGGCATAAGAAGCATAAATGGTAGGCACAAAATAGACAGGGGGAGGTTAAGAACAGTATGGGAAATAGAGAAGCAAAAGAAATTATATGTACAACCCATGGACATGAGCAAAGAGGGGGGATGCTGGACACTGCAGGGTGCAGGGTAGAGGGGAGATAAAGAGGAGAAAATAATTGGGACAACTATTAGCATAATCAATAAAAGATACTTAAACAATGAAAGTGATGATATACAAATAAACTAAAGGAGTAGAGAAAATTGTGAGCCCTTCATCATGATATACCAAGATAGTTAGTTAAAACTCTGTGAACTTCACCCAAAAATAACATTACAAAAATATAAAAAGAAGGCATTCTCTGATGGTTGCATATTTTGTTTTTTAATATACAATTTAGAAAACTGTTTACTTTTTATTGGAATGCTGTAGTCAGAATATTACTGTTAAGAAATTTATCCAATCGCTTAGGAAGAAGAGCTCGTGCCCTCACATGTGTGTTGGATTTTAATGCTAGCTCACATTGTACATTTAGAACTACTTTATAAACATTAATGGAACTCCCTTTACTTTCCCAAGTAAAAGATGTCATATAAATTCATAAAGAATATCATGACATGCTGTTATAAAAGAAAGGCACATTGTTATTTACATTTCTCTTTCCCAATGCTATTTTCTGTACCTAAACATAAGTGGAGGTTTTGCCTGAATTATCAGGATATAGCCACACTTCCCATCTTTGCTTTGCTAGGAAATATCTGACATGTGGTTTTTGCCCAAGGTTGTTTAAAAATGAAGGAAATGCCATGAGGGGAATACAGACATTATGACTAATTCAAAGGTACCACTCATTATTTATGCATTCATTCATTCATCCATCCATGCCAACCGAGTTTGTAAGATCCATTTCTCCCCTAGTAGGATCCACTCTCTACCTCTGGTAGCTGACTACATTTCACAAGGCCTGCTTCAATGATGCGGGCACCCGCTAACAGTGTCCACGGCATTATGGATGAAATAAAACATACACACAGACTACCGAGTCTAGTGGAGGAAAGAGGACAACTGGATGGCTTTTCTCTCAAGGGGAGCAAAAGCCATGGCCTCCGCCATAACAGGCCTTTATTCCATATCTCTTCTCGCATTACAAGATGGTCCTCACTCATCGAGCCCCAGTTACAACAAAAGAAGCCAATGCCCCTCATTACATCACAGAAGAAGGATATTAGCAAATGAAAAGGCGAAAGTGGTTGATTCCACTGGTCCCTGCAAGGCTCGGCATGGATTTTAGGAAGTTTCAGTAAGCATTTGCAGGGTGAGGGAGTTTTCAGCAGAAAGCAACTTAGGTATATTGCAAATCTGATTACCCACGAGGGAACCTATCTGTGGGCCTGGGTCCTGTGCATCTCCAAGCGGGAGCTGGGCCCACGCCACGCAGCAGGGTCTGCCACACTTCAATACAAGCCCTTGTCCTCCACTCTTGTTGGAACTCAGAATTGACATGTCCTTAATTTCACATATCTTTAGTCCTGTAATGAAGAGATCTCAAATCATACACTGACTATATGTAGTTGACAGTAGACACATGAAATGATTTGCTGAGAAAGATTCTAAGGAATAAAAGAAAAGGATTCTGATTCTATCCACAATTATTTGGAAAAACTTTCCATGAGTGATTAGTAATGCCTGCCATTTATAAAATTCAGAATAGGTATGGAGACAGCTACACTAAATCTTCATTTCTGGGGCGGACATTTCTAGTGTGATCCTTCACTCTCCTCCGTCCCTTCCTTTCTGTTGTGGGAGATGCTCCCACCTGATTTTTTGCCCTGAGATTTCCCAATCAGTGCCCTAGGCCAGCAATGCTCTCCCTTTTCAAACTTGTTGCATTCCATCACCTGGAACACATCACCTGGAACACATAAATTAATTCCTAATTCTGCAACACACCAAAAAATATATTTTTTTGCTGATCTGACAAGAAACGATAGGTATAATTTTGATTCACACCAGACAACAATTGTTGTGTTGGCTACTGTCATTTTTTTTTTTACTCGACAATCTAAAGTATTGAATGTCTTAAAACTTCTTGCAGCACCCTGGTTAAAAATCACTGCCCATTGCAAAAGCTGGGTGAGAGCTGTGACTTAGCCCCAGATTCTTCTTTCTAATTAGGAGAAGACTTTCCCCTGGTCTGGGAATACAGTGCATGTCCTTATATTGTTGAAGCCTGTGCATCATATGGCACCTGACCAGCTTTACCAGTACATCCTCTCCCAGCAGGAAAGGAAACAAGTCTTCATCTCCCCATCAGGGAGTGGCCTGCAGTCCACCATCCTGAACTGGCTCTCAGGGGGGACCTTCTGGCTCTACTACAGTCTTACCTACTGTAAGTCGTACATACACTGATCTTGCTGCATCTCTTCTCTCTGTGAGTCAAAGTGTCATTCTGACCAGTGCCTCAAATGTTGAGTCCTCCTTGGAGATTCTAAACCGTTAGAAGACATGGTGGGCAGAGTCTGTGGGCACCACCCTGGGAGTTGTCAGTGTTCTGATCTGTGCCATCCTCCACACAGCTACAGTCCTCCTTTGGGGTTGGTAGGTGGCTCTTCCTGTTCAATATGCCCCACAAATAATTACCAATTTTTCTTTTTAAATCTATAGCAGAACCTACCCTGGCATCTATCAACAAGACAAATCCTCATTCTCAAAATAACTCCTGCTACCAAGCACAGTGCTAGGATCCCAAGAAAAACCATCACCTCCTGGTCTGAACAATGACAAGCTATAGGCCACAATGCTCAATGCCCAATGCTCCAGGCAGCCTCCATGTTGGATGACATAGAAAGCAATGCCTTTCAGGCTAAATATCAGAGATATTTAGGAAAACAGACTATCTAAACATTTAATGGGTAATAAACGATAATGTGTCCTATACATATTTTTTCTTTCTCTGTTCCTTTTTCTTTCTTTCTTTTCTTTTTCCCCTGTATTTGAAATTTGGCTTAATCATTGATATCAGGAAAAAAAAAAAAAAAACACCCCAGGAAGCTAGCTAAACTCTTGTCTTAAAGTGCTTGAATATAAATGAACAAACACAGGAGTTAAATGCCACTGAAGACTGTTAACCATCTGAACTGAGTAAGATTTTAAGCAATTGCCTAATATTACCTCCAGCAACAAACCTTACCTAATCATGAGTCCATACCACTTCAGTGCAAATATAAACATTCCAAGAAAAAGCCACATTCAGCCTTGAACCAAAAGCAGCAAGATACATGCCAAAAAATACTCCTTTACGATACGATGAGGAGCTAAAAGCACTAAGTTATATGAGAAAGGTATTTACCCAGAGCTTTCTAGGCAAGTAAAATAAAATAGGAGTAATGTGTTTTATGCAATTAATTTTACTTCCCACAAAAGAAAAAAATGTCTAAATTTTGCATTTACCATTGGGGAAAATTTTTAAATGGAAATTGTTAATACATATCAGGCACTTAGAACAATTCCTTATATGTGGTTAAGTACTATATAATTTAGCTATTATTATAATATTATCCCTATTATTATAAATGCAAAAGTGCCTCTGACTACTCCATCCACTGGAACCAAATTTATTTAGGTCAGAAAAGATGTACAGGGGTAAGTGCATTAAACCAGGATTCAGGAATCTCAAATTCTAGAGCCCATGAATAACCATCAATTTATTTGTCCAAGAAGGCTGCCATACTAAGATCATGAAAAACAAACATCTTATCATAGAGTTTGTAAGAAGAAACTGTAGTTCTCTGAAATGTCCTGAGTGCGGGAGCACTGACTACATACATCTCATGGAAAAGTCCATTGAAGTCTGAATCATGGTGAGGTGCCCTCAGTCCGGAGCACTCTGATAGTCTGGGAAAGATGGGCACTGACAGGCCATGGGTGGTAACAGCGGGAATCACTGCCCATTGACAGTTGTAGCTACTTAACCATTCTACTCAAGTCTAACTTTCATAGTAATTTTAATTTCAGACACAAGTCCTCAAGGATAGCATGACCCTATGCCCTGGTTTGCCAAAGTAAGTCTCAGTTGACTGCTTTCGTGTCAGTATGATTACTAACAGCACCCTTTTCTTTCTCAAAAGTGCCTAGTTTAGATGCTAATTCATATGGTTATTGTTTTTATAAGCAGAGTAAAAAAAGTGGATAATGAGGTTATAGTTCTTTTCTCAGCAAAAAGTACCCAATAATCTAATCTGTAAGAACCTTCTCCAATTCTGATGACTTATTTACTTACAAATGTAGGAGAAAAACAGAAATATCTGTACATGCAAGGAAACTTATTAGAGGTTAGAAAATGGGAATTCCAGGTTGTTTCATCTTTCCTTGGACTTTGCCTGCAAAAATCTTAAATAAACAAAGTCAGCGTGTATGCCTTTGGACGTGGATTTGGGGCCTACATGCACACCATCAGTCCACTAGGGAATCAGAACACCTTTGTAGTAAAAATTCCCTCTACACAGGACCCTGTTCCTACAGTCCCTGATATTCTCCATTCAATACACGAAAAGTGTTATCGTTCACTTTGTCACAGTAATTTTAAAATTTCAATTGTAATGAACTGTTTAAATAACCAAGAGGGAGTTTCTACACAGTACCATGATCCAGAAGCTCCCCATTTGTGACTGCCAAATTGATTCTGAAAATATTTGGTTTAATGACTTATATTCATGTAAAACCTTCTCAGTCGATATTTGCTTTCATGTAGGAATAGCGTGCTTATGTCCAACATGTCAGGTTGTTCAAAATTATTTAAAATTTCTTGCGCCACATTTTTTCCCAAATCTTTTTCTGTCTTACTAGATACTGAAATTCTTCCCAATGGACTATGTAAGAAGGATTAAATTAGTAAACCTTTGAAGTTGCTTAGATAAAAAAGAAGAGGAAGAAAATCCACATTTATTGGACTATACTATACCCGGTACACTGGGTTAAATGTTTGTCTTTTGTTTAACTTGTTAATCCTCATTAGAGTCTGGCAAGATAACTCACTCTCTCTCTCTCTCTCTCTCTTTTACAAATGAGGAAACTGAACGCCAGAGAGCAAACTGTCCTAGATTCACAGATAATCGATGGTAAATACGGGACTCCAACTGGGATCCGCAAAGCCCGTGCTCTGCCGATGCTCTCTGATGCCATTCAAACTGCTGGGCCTCGTAAAGCATTTCCAGAGTGATCGTGCCACAGGACAAAGCTAGGAGTCCAGTGCAGGACTATCCTGTGCTAATATTTGAAAACCTTTGCTTGAATACTATGCTTTATAAAAAGGAGATGATAAATATGACAGAGTTTTGAGAATTATTCAAAATTTTGTAAATATAAGAAATTATTTCTTCTATTACAGTAAGAATCTCTACACTGTAGTTAATCCACATTGTACTTCTTGCTTCTGAGGGACCAACCAGAGGGAGAGCGTTTTATTACCAAATCCAATGGTGAGTCTAGTAGGCTTAACAATCGATCATACTTCACAGGCTTGCATATAATCTCACTAGTAAATGGATCTAAAGAGTCTGGATATTTCATTATGAAAACAAATACAGGGTGAGAGAAAATGAGCAAGGGGAGAAAATTTTATGCAGACTGAATTTAGACAGGATCCTTTTTTTAAAAAGTAAAGGTTAAAATAACAAAATGATAGATAGCAAAATGGTGGTTTAGAAAAGTGAATTCTTGATCCGTTAAGTGCTTCTCTTCCCAAAATGTTACAGAGCAACAGAAAGGTTCTCGAGACTGGGACAAATTCTGAAGTCTCACTCTCTCTCAACTGAGGGGTTCGGTCTGCCACGGACAATTAAAATCCCGGACAAGCCCCCCAAAACTGTTACCAAGCAACAGAAAGGTCTGTTATTGTCCGCTGCCTTATGAAAAGATGTCTCTCAAAGCCAGAGATTTGTGAAAAGGAAAGGAAATGTTTATTAATGCTATACAGAGTTAAAGTAGCAACCTAACGTCTCCACTAAAATATCAAAGTCCTTTAGGATACTCACAGACACCCACAGTGCTTCCTATCTCCCTCTGCCCTAAGTCAGGGTACCGTACTTGCAAGGAAGAGAAGCACACGTCCGGGATCCAGGCTCTTGACACCATCAGCTGTGTCGTCGTCCAGGCAGGATCTCCAATTAATCCAAAGCCATGTGGCACCTTCTCATGGCCTACTGGCAAGAGTTCTTTCACCCTTCTTCTAAGTGAAGTCTCTCTTGTTCCCAGGCCAGGCAGCCAAAGGGAGCACCCCAAAGCCGTGTGGTCCCTCCTCTACCAAAGCTGTGGGGAAGGGGTCCCCACTCTGGCAAAGCCACATGGCTCTCCCTCTTCACCAAAGCTGCAGGGGTCTGCACTCTGGTGAAACCACGTGGAATCTCTCCCTCTGGCAAAGCTGCAAGAAGGTCTCCACTCGGGAAAAGCCGAGTGGCAATTCTCTGCTAAAGCCACATGGTGATTTTCCCTCATAGAGCTGCGGGTCCTGCTCTCTGGTGAAACCGCATAGATCTCTCTAATGGCTGCCGCGTCTCTGTTTTAAATCCTGGCGCCAAACCTCCTCTGCAGCCCCATTTCCGACTCCTCCTACAATCGGTTACACCTGCCAGCATTCCCGTATATCTCCAAGGTTATTGGGATGCCATCATGAGTCTGGGCAGGCGTGTCCTCATTTTCTGGAGCCAATCTTCTCCAAGCTCCCATGCAGGTGCTTTAACTTGGGGTTCCTCCCCCAGTCACATCCTGGGGGAAGTCCTTTCCATCCCCCCTGGCTCAGAGCATGGCCACAGCTGTTTAACATATCTGTGAGACCAGTTAAAGGTTATAGATATGTTAAATGGCTGTTCTGGAGGTTATCTGCAAAACCATTGCTATGCAAAACAACTCAATGGCCCTGCTCCATGTGTCCCTTCCCCCAACTCATACCTGTGGGGGAAGGGGTGAGGACATCTTATATGTCCCTCTAACATTTCCTGGACACCGTGAGTTCTGGGCCCCATTCCAACTCCCTTTTGGGGCCCCCCTCTTGGCTGCACCCTGTTACAAAAACAAAATGAAAGTCTCCCTCAAATATTCTCATTGCATCTTTCTCAGACTGAGGACAGTGAAAGTCTCCCTCAAATATTCTCATTGCATCTTTCTCAGACTGAGGACATATTGTAACAGGGTGCAGCCAAGAGGGGGGCCCCA
>PVKU01014552.1:0-22479 GCA_004027475.1 Anoura caudifer | reverse complement strand
AATTCCCACTTTGCTGAGTGTTTTTATCATAAACGGGTGCTGTACCTTATCAAATGCTTTTTCTGCATCTATTGATATGACCATGTGATTTTTGTCTTTGCTTTTGTTTATGTGATGTATTACATTTACTGATTTGTGTATGTTGAACCATCCTTGCATCCCTGGGATGAATCCCACTTGGTCATGATGTATGATCTTTATTTCAAGTCGTCACGGCGGGGTATTGGGAAAAGTTTTCAATTAGCAATAATCGCGCCTCAGATAAACCTCATTGGCTACGATACTGCCACTGCGCAAAGCTTCAGTGTCATAATTTTCTGACTACATGTCTTTTACATCCTTGATTAGGTTTATTCCTAGGTATTTTATTCTTTTTGAAGCAATTGTGAATGGGATTGTTTTCTTAATTTCTCTTTCTGTTAGTTCATTATTAGCATATAAAAGTGCAACTGATTTCTGGATATTAATTTTGTACCCTGCTACTTTGTTGAATTTATTTATCAGTTCTAGTAGTTTCTTGGCAACCCACAGAATGGGAGAACATGTTCACTGATACATCTGATAAGGGGTTAATATCCAAAGTTTATAAAGTACTTACAAAACTCAACACCAAAAAAAAAAACAAACAGCCCAATTAAAAAAGGGCAAAGGATTTGAATAGACACTTCTCCAAGGAGGAAATACAGATAGCCAATATGCATGTGAACCGATACTCAATGTCACTAATCATCAGAGAAAAGCAAACTAAAACCACAATGAGATACCATCTCACACCTGTCAGAATAGTTATCATCAATAAATCAACAAACAATAAGTGCTGGCAAGGATGTGGGGAAAAGGGAACCCTACTACACTGTTGGTGAGAATGCAGACTGGTGCAGCCACTGTGGAAAGCAGTATGGAATTTCCTCAAAAAATTAAAAGATGGAACTGCCTTTTGACCCAGTGATCCCACTTCTGGGAATAATATATCCAAAGGAAACATAAACACTAATTTAAAAGAACATAAGCACTCCTACGTTCACTGCAGTGTTATTTACAATCGCCAAGATATGAAAGCAGCCCAAATGTCCATCAATAGATGAGTGGATAAAACAACTATGGGACATTTACACAATGGAATACTACTCAACTGAAAAAAGAGGAAAATTTTACCCTCTGGGACAGTATGGATGGACCTGGAGAACTTTATGCTAAGTGAAATAAGCCAGGCAAAGAAAGACAAATACCATATGGTTTCATTCATATGTGGAATCTAATGAACAAGTGAACTCACAGGGGACAGACTCATAGATAGAGAGCAGGATGGTAGCTGGGTGCGGGGAGGTTAGGGATGGAAGGACTGAGCAAAAAGGAAAAGGACTCATGGACATGGACAAGTGTGGTGATTGCTAGGGGGAGGGGTTATAAGGGGAATAAATGGTAATGGAAAAGATACAATAAAGATTAAATTTTAAAAAAGAACATAAGGAAGTAGTACCCTTGGTTAAAAACAAACAACAGAAAAACTACTTTTGTAGTTATAAAGAACATTAATTGTGGTGTTATGCTGCCATCTAATGGCTTAATCTAAAAAGGGTGGTTGGAAAATAAGAATGTCCGTATGGACTCCCAGTAATAATACCAAGATGAGCCTGTAGGAAGGGAAATGAGTAGAGGGCCTGAGTTTAAAAATGAAATGTGAAAATGGGGATATAAACAAATGCTGTTTGGGTTTTTACTATTAATATAACTTCATTAATATTTACAGAATGAATGTACAAATGAACCATCTTTTTGTTTTTATTTTTTATTTAATTGTTCTCCAAGTATAGTTGTCTCAAAATATGTAATGTACAGCCGCTGGGACCATACCTTTGCCTGCTGCTAACTTGAAGTGTCAAAAGAGAGCTTGTTATATAAACTAGCCTCCTAAGAGATTGTTTATCTGAACCTGTTAAATTCCTGACAATCTTGTGGTACAGAGCTTCCCCTTACACACTAAGAAAACTAGCCATCAGTTCCATATCTAAACAGGGCATATCTGAGAAAATTTAAAAATGGTTCATTTGTATTGACCTGGCAATTCCACTGTTGAGATGGTCATGGCTGCTGTACATAATTATTGAGTGTATACATACCAGTGGGTCATGGGAGACATCACTCCATGTTATCCCTCTCTCGTAGCATTCTAATATTATCAATACTTAACCAAAATACCATTGCCCAGAACAAGAGACCATTGCTTCCCTTCAAGGTATCTTTTGCTTTTGGGAGCTTGGCTTTCTGAGGTAGTTGAGGAATGGGTCCAGGTTTTACATTTCTTCCCTTGGTTCAGAGACTCTTAAAGCCCTGCTACAATTAGCTAACATTCTAAAGTAACCCAAACATGGTAGGATGGGGTAGAGAGGAGAAATTTAATTCAGGAATTAACTGTTAGCTGTGGTGTTTCCTAATATGTAAGATATATTGTATTTCTCAAGTAGATCCTTTGCTCTATAACTTTCATTGTACCTAATTTTATAGCAACATGTTTAAATAAGAGGCTGACAGTGACCAGAGGGGAGAGGGGAGGGAATTTCAGGGAAAAAAGCTGAAGAGTTTGCATGAACAAGTATAAAAGACACATGGACAAAAACAAGGGGGCAGGGTGGAAATGAGAGGGAGGTAGGGAGGGCTGAAGGGGTGGGCTGGGGTGGGGGGGGGGAAGGCAGAAAACTGTGCTTGAACAAAAATTAAAATAAAAAGAATTTAAAAGAAAGAGTGCTAGAATCAAAGTTGGTCCCACCTGTAGCCCTTGCAGACCATCTCCATTTGCTATGTCAGAGTCTCTGGGGATAAATTGGAGACCTTGAGAGACCTTCCAGAGAAGAAAAGACTGTAGTCATCAAAAGTCAATTGCTATTATTTCTTTACAATTTGTCTAGGCTACTCTTGGCTATTTTGAAGTATAAGGCCACAAGAGATTTCCCTCTATTGAATAATTTTTGTTGAAAAACTATGAGTCATTATAACTCTTTCAGGATATTTAGTTACTACTCAATGTACTAAACGATATTAAAATTTATTGAGCTTTTACCTATTTACCACTACTATGCTATCTGTTTTACATGCGCAGTACGAGGAAGAACTAAAAAATTAAAAATGTGTTAGAAAACCCCGGCATTATCTAACGGCTCACTAGTGTATAGATCCTTTTGTATAACTTCCAGATTTTATTCTTTTATATGTCTTATTTCTTTTCAGATTTGTTACTTGATCATGAAGAAATACTTTTTGCAGATAATTTGACTGCCTGTAAAAGTCATGTACCAACATCACATACTTTGTTGAGTAAGCTAAAACCGTTTTTGCTAGAAGACCCCCCTTTAGACTTCAAAGAACAGATCTTCACAGAAGCTAATTTTTTCAGGTACTTAATTGCCCAATGTTGTAAATATTTTAAAAGGAGAAAATATTCTTTGTATACTTACAAGTCTAGATATTACCAATAATAATATCTTATCAGTACTCTAACTCTAATTTTAATCATTGTGTATTTTTATTGGCTGCATTTAGTATGCAAGTTGCTATTACTAAGCACTAATTTAATGTTTTATTTTTTGTTAAGGGAAAGTTTCTCTTTTCAAGGAGATTTGAAAGATCTTATAAAAGAAGATTTTTACATAGATAAAGAGCACTTTTGTCGAGAGGAGCTAGAAGATGCGGTAGGTTTAAATGAAGCTGTAGTACCTGCTTTAAGTAATGTTTATAAAAGTGGTAAAGCATACTTTTAAAAAAACTAGTAGTATATCTTGACTTGATAATGGGTTGAAAGCATGTCAGCTTAGAAATTAAATTTACTTCTAAGACAGTGGTTCTAAACCTTGGCAATACATTGTAATTACTTGGGTAATTTCAATATAATACTGAAGCTTGGGTTCTACCCAGATATATTCTGATTTAATTGGTTTGGTGTGCAGCCCAGTTATAGGGAATCTGAAAACCTCTCCCAATGATTTTAATCATTGAACCTGGTATAGGACATTAAATGATTGTGTGGACATTAAGTGATCATTTTCTATTTAAAAATTGGAGGCTGGAGCTAAAAATGTTCATTTGTGAGTTATATACAAAACAGATAGTACTTGAAATATATACTTGAACTGATTTCATTGAAAGAGTAAGATTAAGGATGGTCCGAGCATGCATTTTAGGTGCTGCCAGTGATTAATAAGGAAGATAGCATCTTTGCACATTAAAGGTCAATCTTTTCAAAGGCAGCCCCTCTTTTTTAGTATACAGTTCCAATTGCACACAAAAGTATTATATGATGTTAGTATTGCACGTAAAGAACTCTGGCAGTTGAGAGTGTGAATAACTTTTCACGGTAATAAGCTCAAAAAACTAGACCCATGTAGATTAGATGCATTTACAAAGTAACTTTAAACATTTTTTAAAAACTGCAAATGTTTTATATTTGGGGCTTTTCTTAAAACACTCAAAGGAGATATAGAGTAGTTATAGATACAGATAAAGATATACAGCTCTAGAGACAGAAGTCTTAAAGCATTTAAAGGGTCTCTTTACAATTAAAAATGTTAACAGATATGGTAAAATATTAATTCACCTATTAACTTCTTTCCTTTATTTCCCCTCTTGCTTGCCCATTAACTTTGAGAGCTGAGAAATTCAGTTCTGTAGGAATGAAAGGGAAACATTCCAGGGAGTGCAGTAAAAATCCATTCCATTCCGTCTCCCCTTTTCACTTCTCCTCATTCACCATTTCTCATCTGCTGTAGTGATTGTTTTTAACTTAGAATTTTAAAAGTTTATTTACATAAAAGAAGATATTTCTGCATCTAAGGATATTGTACATCACTAATGTAATCAGTGACCATAAAGGATGTTACTCAGAACATTGCTTATTATGTAGCATAATATATTTTTGGCTGCTGTACCATTTTTTAAATGCATACATAGCATTAAAATTTTGAGGGTAGGTTTAGTTTAAAATTTGGTATACCAATTAAACAAATATGGCTGTTTATGAATTCAGAGATCTTTATTTGGAAAACCTAACTAAAAACTTTTTAAAATTATATATTATCTCAGCCATTATTTTTGCTTGACTATGAAGTAATACCTCCAACCTTCAAACAAGAAGTTGATATTCCATCATTTTCAGAATTGAAGGAGTTATTAAACTTAATGCCAGAAATAATAAATTATGAAGATGAAAATGAAAAGCTTTTCAAAACAGGTAAGAATGAATTTAAAAATTTATTACTTATAAAAACTATTTAATAATGTCTCTTATAAAAATTCTTGTTCATTAAACTTTTTTCTGAACCTTTAGAGTTTTAAAGAGTGTTCTGCAGCTAATATGGTGAAATTTCAGAATTATCGATGAGACTCTTTTCTCATCTTTCTTTTTATATGCTTACAAACTTAAAATGTCTCTGAAAATAATCTGTTTGAACACAAATAAGGTAAGACACTTATGACTATACCAATTTTTTAGTTGTTTTCTTATATAGAATGACAAAGCCTAACAACTTACATGCTAACTTTAGTTAGGTAGAGAAGCTCAGAGTAAGGTTATGATGCATGGAATCAGATGGCTGGTAGAGTCATAACCTAAAATTTAGATAGTTTCATCCCAGATAGACTTAGTAAATATTGTTGAATTCTTTTTAATGACAATTTGAGCCCAAGTATTTAACTCCCCTCTTATAAATTATGGTTGAATGATGAAAGACATATAATATTAGCGAGGAGTGAAGGGAATTTGTGATATCCATTGAGAACAGGGATGTTTGCTATCTGTAGAGTACAAGCTTGAAGGAATTCTTGATTATGAGACTAGATCAGGGGAATGATCAGCCTACAAATCAAAGCAAGAGAATGAAAAGCTGACCTGAGTAAGTGAATCAAATCTGTACTAAGACTTGAAAGTATAGCAGAGCTCAAAATTGCAGGGTGGCCTATGGGCTTTTCAGCAGTACACTAATCCATGAATGCTGATGGAAAGACGAGTGACTTTCCTGGATGACTGTGGTATTACACTCCCAGCCTTTACTTGGCTGTGATGGTAACTGAGTAAAACAGTCATTGCCACAGAGGAATGAATGAGATTATGGAAAAATCTAATATACTAGCACTTTGGCTGATAGTAGACTCTCTTCCTTTTCTTTCTAGATGTTATCACTAACCAGGGAATTGACATTGAGCATATAAAATGCAGCTCCACAGACATTTTGGGCATTCAAAACCAATATGAACCAGAGAGCAATGAACCAGGTAAAAATTTTGGATAAATCATTGAGTTTATTAGAGATTACCTATAAATGATGTAAAAGTGCAGTGCATTCACTTACAAAGTCTATGAGACAGTTTTCACATTTAAAATTTGATTATTATAATCCAAGGTGTCATATTTTTCTCTTATCTCTTCCTTTACATTTGTACTATCATTAACTCATTAGCCTTCTAGCATCAAAACTGAATAATATACAGAGAGAGTTACAAAGACTGAGGAAGAAAAACAGGGAAATAGCATTAATATAAAAATAGAAATCTTATAACATTATAGCTCAGTAAATAAAATTTTATATTTCCCCCAAATAAGCAATGTTGCTAATCCCTTTTACATTTTTGTAAATTTAA
Organism: Anoura caudifer; assembly: GCA_004027475.1. Lineage (NCBI taxonomy): Eukaryota > Metazoa > Chordata > Mammalia > Chiroptera > Phyllostomidae > Anoura > Anoura caudifer. The sequence goes on along the minus strand of PVKU01014552.1, from coordinate 15,852 downwards.
TTTTTTAATCTCCCAAAGTAATCATATCATTATTGCTAACATTATAATTTTATTAAATTTGGAATCTTAGAATCATCTTTTGATCCAGTATAATGCCAAATTGTGTGGCTTCTTATGTTGATGATAGTCTTATTTAGTTACATTTACAGTTAGATCACATGAATCATCTATTCAGAAGTTGACTTCTTTATTTATGAAAGTTGGTAGAAACATACTATTTATGAATAAATGAGAATCAGTTTGTCAAGCCCATCCTATAAATACATAACTCTTCTAGGTCACCTAGACTCCAGACTTATTAAGGTGGAGGATTACTCACCATTAATACTACTTACTTAACATCACCAATATTTAGTATGCAGGTTGAAAGTACTGTCCTCTAAGTATGGACAACACAAGTTGTAAGAATTAAAAGCATAATCACACATGGGGCTCTTAGAATTTGTCTCAGAGCAAACTCAGTAAAATTTAGTTGTCAGTGGATTTTTTGAAAACTACCAATATCACAGTTGAGACACCATGTGATGTATGTGTAATTCCTTGTATAGGTGGAAAAGTAAAACAGTTATTTCATATTTCAAGTAGCCCAAGTTTTTATTGAAAGTTTTTGTTGAACATAATAGCTGCTAATAAAAAATTCTACATTATATGTAATTTTATTCAATATTTATGTAATATTATGATTTTTTAAATTTTATGTATTCCAGAAGAGTTAGAAGAAGAGTTAGAAATGCCACTATCTCCTCTACACCTAACAAACCAACATTCTTCTGTGAATTCATTATATACAGAACTTCAGACATTTCCATTTTCTCCTGTTTGTGAAATGTAAGTAAGGATTACATCTAGAACTCAAATTGCAATTCAGATCAAGCAGTCTTTAATTAAATCTCTTCATGTAAAGGCAATTTCCAGGACACCTCTGTGAAAAAAAGTCTAAGAGATGGAACAGTGCCTACAGTAAGCAACTGGAGGGAGTATATGAATATACATGTACATGTTTGTTGTTATATGCATAGAATGTTTTAGAAGGACACAGAAGTATTAGGTAATATTAGTTGTGTCTAGAAGGGAATCGGGTAATCTGGAAATATGGGAGCTAATAGTGATAGAGCCAGGATCTTTTTTACTTCTAGTATTTTGAATGTGAATATATTACCATTAAAAATAAACAACTCAAAAAGTTTAAAAGATTCTCGCATTGAAACAATCTGCTTAGGATATTGTCACCGGATACTTGTCAATGGCACTGCCTCTGTTTGGCACTCACTGCCATGAAAGACAGTATAGAGGTGTCCTAATTTGCTAGGGCTTCCATAACAAATACCATGACTTAAATACCCAGTCTATGATAAATAAATTTGTTTCTTCACAGTTGGGGCTAGAAGTCCAAGATCAAAATATTGGCAGAGATGGATTTATTCTGATACCTCTCTTCTTGGCTGTCTTCTCATGGTCTTTTCTCCATGGATGTCTGTGTCCTAATCTCTTCTTCTTATAAGGACACCAGTCCTTTTGGATTAGGGCCCACCCTAACCACCCCACTTTAACTTAATTATTTCTTTAAAGGCTCTATTTCCAAATAGTCACATTCTGCGGTACTAAGAATTAGGGCTTCAATATATGAATTCTGGGCCACAATTCATCCCATAGTAAGAAGTTAAGAGCCCTATAACATTAATTGTCCTGTACCTCTGTTTCCTTATCTGTAATATTAGAATAATAACATTTCACACCTCACAGCATTGTTATGAGGTCTTCTAGAAGATTTATCATAGCCTTCTACCAGGAATAGCCAAGGATCACAGAGCAGTGTGGACAGCGGTTGACCAATAGATTTGGCTATCAACTTACTCCCCTAGGAGTATCAGGGATCACACCCTATTTCTAACAGCAGCCCACTGACCTTGTTTACCTCTGACTATGTGATATTGGTGTTGGGGGAACCAGACAGGTAGCACCAAGTATTGATCCATAAATCTGTTCAATACCCCATTGTTACTGCACAGATGGTCTGTAATCTTGGAACTGTTATAGTAGGACTGTACCATTGTGTTCTAGTTTGAGCCAAGGTTGAATAGCTTAATTACCCAGCATCTTTGCCCTCTGAAAGAAGCCTGAGATAGCTTTGGTTGCTATCTTGTACCATGTGGCATATGTGTAACTTAATATTTTCCAAGTTTGATTCATTTGCTGTTTTGGAATAAAGCTATCCATTCTCTGCTTCCTATCCCACTTACAAAACTAGGAACATGACTAGTATAGTCCCTTCTTCCTTACTGTAATCCTGGAATTTAATATGTCCTAAAATAGCACAGTTTCAGGAAAAGTACAAAAAAGTTACAAGTGTCTAACAAATTTTTTCCAAGAATAGAACAGTAGCAGCTATGTGCAGGGTTTTGAGTTCTTACCTATGATTGGCTGATCTATCAGAAGAAAATGCTGTTCAGTTATTGGGAGCAATTCATCACACGCTGCTCAGGATCCTGTTAATGGCTTCAGGAAGGTGTCACAGCATAAGATGGAGGAGGCTGACATTGAGGGTCCTAGTTGCCTTCATATTCTGGCAAAGAATTATACCATTTGGGGGGTATATCTGTGATATAGAGAACTCTACCATGAATTAGAACTGCCCGTACCAGACATGAGCTCTAAACAACAGCATGGAACACGTATAGAAACCACCTAGAATTTGTCTAAATGCTTTGATTCCCTTTGCTAAAGTGTCAGATGTTTATCTGCAAAACCTACACTGTTATTTTTAGTGCTCTTTTACTGTTTTGTTTGCTTCACACAGCCAGATCTGTCTGTTCAAGCGGACTGGCAAACTGAAACAGAAACTAGGAGAAATTAGTATAATTTTGAATTTCAATCATATATAAAAATATTTACTTAAACAATAATAAACTTTTAATCATGCAGGTTATATATCTACTTATTGTTATAACTTTAATATCTAATGAGAATTTATGAAACTTAAGTCTTATCTATGCATTAGGAATTACCAAATTTAGAAAAAGACTTAAATTAGCCAAGGTACTAAGGCTATTTGAAACAGTTTAAAGAAGTTGTCTCATCACCACTATCTTTGCTAACAAGCAGTAAATCACTTGCATTTGGTTTGTGAATTATAAAAAGTTAAAAATCCCCATTTAAAAAATGGATTTATACCTCAACTATGAAACTGAAAACATAAAGTATTAAAATAAAAATACAACAGAAGGGAAAAGTAATACATAATATTGTTGTATTTTTAACTTACTTTTACAGCCCTAATTACTTTTGTTTCAGAACACATTTTGATGGAAACATGCCCAGTTAACACATATTTTCAGTGTCTAACACATATAAAAGTCTATGCTAAATTTTCTGGGGCTAAAAAGAAAAGTCTCTATGACATAAGATTTTATTTCCATACCAACTGATTACTGAATTGTGAATGTATTTTTATATATGACCAAAGAAGATATCAAATTCAGAAAGAGTCTTCAGAAATTTCCATTAAGAATGAGAATATTTGTCTGTATTATGGTCTCCTGTTGGATGTGGCTTGCCTAAATATTTCTCCTTCCTTTTACTTTAAAATAATTGCTTACAATCTGAGACGTCTATTTGCCAAAGGTCTTGGTAAGGTCCAAGAATTGTCTAGATTCTCAGATTTTGCCACTGCATGACAGATTTTTGGATTATGTGGGTAAACTGGATGGTTTAGACATAAAACCTAGCTTTCTGCTGCCCAGGACTGTCAATTGTAGCAGTACTTATAACTAGCATGCTCATACATGTTTTAGATAAACAGGAAAACAGATATAATCAACTCTCACTTAGGAGGGAGTGGAAGGTATAAGGGAGTTGAGAATTAATGCTTACTTCCCTACCAAGGCTAGTATCTCCATAATTGTTAATAGGCTGTAATTTACATTGATTGTTTGCATAATCCTCGCTTCCATACCCCAAAATGTGCAAACAGACACACACCGCTGACTCACACACCCATCAAGATTGAAGTCCTGAACTAAACTTTAGGACCTGTCACTTCCTCAGAAGGGAGAGCAGACAGAACTTTACATAGTCTGATCCTCAGCCAGTAGAGGCTCCAAAATTTTGGTTTAGAATGAACTTGGGGACAGCAATTATGTAAAAGTTTGTGTTGAAACTACTCTTTTGTGTGGTAAGAAGAGTACTTTTATTTGCATTGTATTTTTATTTTGAGTGACTTATAGGGTTGGTGCTAGCACATTTTATAGAATAAAGTGCTAAAACCCTTCCAGGTCAGGCTCTTTTGGCTACAGGTTCACTGAGGGAGTTAGAGGTAGGAGTAAGTTGTAAACAAGCAGGAGCATTTAAAGAGCTGACAAATTGCCAAACCCTCCCAGAGGAGAAAAAAATTTTCGAAATTTGGTCTATGGAAGTCTCTACCTCAGCTTACCCATTTATAAAATAGTTAATTATTCAATTTGCTTTTTAGTAAGAAAAATGCTTTTCATAAAATAAACTTTATTATACAAAAAACTAATATTATTAATGTATTAAACTTTTACTTTTTTCAGTAATTTGCTTACTTCTGAAAAATAAGCTAACGAATACTATACACTGTGGCAATCAGAAAGCCACAGAAGCTTTCTGAACTCAATTTTTTTTTTAATTATAGAGGGAGGGGAGAAGAGGGAGGAAGAGAAAGCGAGAAACATCAATGTGAGAGAGAAACATCCATAGGCTGCCTTCCACACACACCCCAAGGGACTGAACCTGCAACCCAGGCACATGCCCCAACCAGCAATGGAATGTATGACCCTTTGGTTCACAGGACAATGCCCAACCAACTGAGCCATACCAGCCAGGGCTTGAACTCATTTTTGCTTCCAGGTAAAGATTAATTGATTTTGAACGCTAAATGAAATGTATACACAAAAATGTACAGTAAGTAGAAGTGTAATTGTCAGTTTCATTTATTCTTACCATCATTATAAAAAATATAGCTCCAAAATTAGAATTTTTAAATTCATAATCCTAATTTTGTATTAATGCTTATAGTGCAAGTAATAATGTTAAGTAGTCATACTAGTTCAGTTCTTCTATAAATTATGATTTGTCTCTATTTAGGCTAGCAGTATTAAAGCAGAAAGCTCTGGCCCAAAATATCTAAGATGATAGTCATTGTAAAATCTGATCAAATATATCTTCTTGTTTAGGTTCATTATAATGAATTGGAATTTCTAATTGAATAAATCATATTAAGCCTTCAAAATGTTATCAAATGTACTAATTTGGTCAAATAATAGTTCCATCTCCTACTAAATATTAGAATAATTTTAACTTTATAATATTTCCACAGATTGAAATAAACCTTTTATGTGATTACTATTGCTATAATATTTTGGATTTTTATAAATATTGGCTTCTTGAAGATGAAATATCAGATATAACTTTATTTCACTTTTTTCCCTAATGTGTGAAAATTTATTTCATAAGAAATTTTCAGTGGTTCTGTTTATTGTATTTTTCATCTCTTTTGCTCTATGAACTGTTACAGACTATTTGTTTTATGAGTTGTTGTTTTTTAAGTGCGAAGAACTGAAGAACCCAATAACTAATATTCAGTTACAGGTTTGAAAAAGATGTTTTCTTTTTATAACTGTATTTTATTGATTATGATATTACACCATCCCCATTTTTGCCCCTATGCCCCCCCTTCACCCAGTAGTAGTAGTAGCAGTAGAGAGAGATATGCTGGATTTTTATCCTTTAAAACTTTTATTTTATTCAGACCAAAACCTGATTTTCAAAGCAGTAAACAAAGTGCTTCTAAGGATCAAATTATGTCAATAATTTGATATCCTAACATACCAGTAGGACACTCATAAAGGCATGGAAGTCATTTGGATATTTTTATTCTCTATTTTCAGCATGGCTAGACCATAAAAGTTCTTCCTCATCTATTGCACTTATCGATGAGGATTCTACAAATAATAATTTATCATTTCCACAAAAAAGTCCATCTCCAGGAAAAGAAGTACCAGACTTATGTTTTTCTGATGACTATATCTCTGTTAAAAGTCCAACAAAAGAAGAAAAACCAAAGGATGATCAAGAACTAGTTTATAGGCCAATCCAAAATAAAGAAAGTAAAGATTGTTTGGAACTTGATTGCACAATACTATCCACTGGATCATCTTCAAAAATTGAAAAAGCTTCTTTTAAACATGGTAAAAAAAGGGAAAATGACTTGGACCTGTTGAACGACTTTATTATGATGCGAAATAAACATAAAATTTGCACCTCAAACACTGAAGTTACAGATAGTGATGAAAAAGATGGTAGGTAATTTAGTAATATTTTGGCATAGATATGATAGCTTTAAGGACTATATATATAATTTATTATAGACAATAAGAAATTAAAGGTCTTCCAAATAGAAAATATTATATTTCAAAGTCAAAGAAAATGTCATTGATTCATGATACTTATTGTGCATGGAGAAAGATATGGATATAGATATAGATGTAGATGTGCATTTTCAAAAAAATTTTTACATTGCATTTGAATTTGTAAGAAAAGTCCCTGTTTGTAAAACTTGCTTTCTACAACTTGTTCATGCAGATTTATAATAGTTCAAACTTTTTTGATTATTCTGCCATTCTCTTTTCTCTTTTAGCTGACAGTTCTATCTCAATATTTTAACTTATATTTTAATGTATACTTAAGTACACTTTGCCCAAATGATTGCTTATTAGTCTTTTTTACCTTTACCAAAGACTTTCTGTTTGAGTTATAACAGTCTGCTTATAACCATATGAAAAGTAGTATAATGTCATATCATTTCACTTCTGTTTAAAAATTGGTGTTCTAGAATATGTTTAACATACCCAGATGAAATAACTACAAAAATATGTGTAAGAGAGCATATTTAGGACTTACTGTTCTATATACTATTAATGTTCACAAGATCTTGCCCTTGAATCATTTATAAAGTAAGAAGTAAAATATATACCAAAATATCTCTATTACTAATGAAGGCTAATTCAGAAAAAAGAGCTTAGTTTGAGGGTCAAATAGTTTGCTAAATAAACACCAGAATTGGGCAGAGTTACCTACCCAGTCCCAAACTATACTGAGATGGGACAGGATTCCCCATGGTGGGGTGGAAGGACTGCTTGGGAAAGATTCATGACATAGAGAAGTAAGAATATGTGGAAAGTCACAGAGCAATGGAGCAAAGTAGAAGAGTACATGCTGTTTTAGGTGTTGAGTACTGTACTTGGTGTTTAATCCTTATAACAATATTCAAAGTGGGTATATTCATCCATATTTTATATATGAGGAAACTGAAGCTGGTGTCAGACTGAGAATGAAACACTGGTGTAATTGTCAAAGTTCTTTTCATTATTACCATTCGACTTTCTACCCAGTATAGTTGTAGGTCCATTCATCCAAATCATTCAATTTAATACTGATGTGTTTCAAAGAACTTTAACAATGTTGATCATAATAGAAAAAAGCATTTAAGTAGAGCAACATTGTTTCTTCTGAACAATGCAAATTAATATTTTTATTAGAATTTCAAAATAAAGAAGAAGATACTTTGACTCTTCAAGAAGAAATTCCTATTGTTTATACTAATAAAACTCCAGAGAAAATAAATCAGGAAAGGGGAGCAGATAATGTCATTGAGATTCAAGCATCAGGTATGCTATATACTTTTTAAAATCATTTTTTATTGTTATTCTATTACAGTTGTCCCAATTTCTCCCCTTTGCCCTCCTCCATCCATCCCACTCCCTACTCCCACAGTCAATTCTCACACTGTTGTCCATGTCTGTGGGTCATTCATATATGTTGTCTAGTCCTTTCCCCATCTTTCCACCATTATCCCCCTCCACCCCCCCGGTCACTTTCAGTCTGTTCCATGTTTCCATGCCTGTGGTTCTATTTTTTTCATTAGTTTATTTTGATTCTTCTGATAGGTGAGATCATATGGTATTTGTATTACCCTGCCTGGCTTATTTCACTTAGCGTAGTATTCTCCAGTTCCATCCATGCTGTCATGAAGGGTAGGAGTTCCTTCTTTCTGCTGCATAGTATTCCGTTGTATAAATCTACCACTGTTTTTTGATCCAGTCATTTACTGATGGGCACTTAGGTTTTTTCCAGCACTTGGCTGTACATAGATCAATGGAACAGAATAGAGAACCCAGAAATAAACCCAAGTTTCTATGGTCAATTAATATTTGACAAAGGGTGCAGGAGCATACAATGGAGTTAAGATAGCCTCATTGATAAATAATGTTGGGAAAACTGGACTGGTACATGCAAAAAAATGAAACTAGACCACCAACTTATACCATACACCAGAATAAACTAAAAATAGGTTAAAGACTTAAATTGTGATACTATATGCTTTTAAGATACACTCAAATTAAATAAATTTGAAAGCTCTTTCCTGGGTATCTAGGATATACCTCATTTTTCAGGTAACTTTCTTTACTTGTTTCAGATATTTCTTTATTCCACTTCTACTTTCAAGTAATTTCCAAACCTGCAAGGTCCTATTCACTGCCTCTGCCTTCCCCTTTACCCTACTCCAGTCCTCTAAGTGTTATTCCTTCTTTTACACTGCTGCTTCCCTACATTAAAACAGGGAAGAGCAAACAATTCAGGCTTTTGTGCTCAGTCTAGAAAATGATCTGCTGGTGGTCGCCTTTTCTATTCCCTCTCCCACTATCAGAGTGTTGTAAATAAGCTGTTATTGATTCCTCTGCTGATTAAACTTTTTGTTCTGCTGTAAAGAAGAATATTCTTTGACTCCTAAAGAACAGCCTGCTTCAGAACATCATGCTCATTATTAAAGTCAGTAAGAAAATACAATAGTAGTTCTTGAATATTTTTTCATTCTTTTGGTTCAGTTTTACTTATGACCTTTAAATGATTATGCAAGTCTCTAGAATTTGATATTCTGGTGAAAATCGGAAACAGTTCATCATTATAAATTTGTTTGGCTTACAGTTGTAAGCTAATAGTTGAGAGAAAAAATATTCATGTCTCTTTATATGGCTCTTCATAGTTGTCATGTTGTTAGTTACTGAATAAATCCTTTCTAATAAATAAGATAGCCATGCAATTATACTAATTGTACATGGGAAAGTGTTTTGTTTTTACTAGTTTATTCAGCATAAACATCTTAAAATAGCTTCTATGCAATCTTATGTATGATATCATGATTTTTAACTCAGTAAAGAATTTAGAGATAGTTTTCCATAGAGTAGCATGTTAAATTGGTTTGTCAAAAAGAGCACACAATCTTTATAAAAATACTGCCCTTAATGCTTTTATTTTTACAGAGAGCCAGTGCCAAGCATACTGTGTCCTAGAAGCAGCAGCTACTCCTATCTTAAAAAAACTTGGATGCCTCTCTACTCTCCCTGTTGCTAATTGGAAATTTGCCACTGTTATTTTTGACCAAACAAGATTCCTCTTAAAGGAACAAGAAAAAGTAGTAAGTGATGCTATTCATCAAGGTGAGTACAAATATAAGTTACGTTATTGAAAAGAATATACATTTATAGATTATGTATCAAATTAGTAAAAATATACAATATGCAGAAATTAATCATGGATGAAGGCAGTATATGACAGCCACACCCCCAAACTGGAGAATCAGCTAAGTAAGGAGCAAAGGGTAAGAGATATCATCTGGTGTTGCTTCCTAGTGAAGCTCCATTGACATACACAGGGTGGAGCAAAAGTAAGTTCACAGTTGTTTTATGGAAAATAATACAATAATTAATAAGCAGTAATACAAAAATAAACTCTGAGCTTTACATACTCAAAATTGTAAACCTACTTTTGCCCTACACTCTCTTACTTGACAGATTCCTATTATAGAAACCAAATTAACCCTATTAATAGTAGCATCTGAACCACCTAGTGTCCTTCAAAAAAAGGGAGGGACATAAAAAAAAATCATATTAAAGTCAATTCTGGACATTTGCTTCTGGCCAAGATGGAGTAACGGGTTAGATTTAACCCTCTCTCAGAAATACAGGAAAAAAAAATGACAAAGACAAAATACATGAGACTAGACTTTTAACAGCCTAGACATCAAGCAATGAAGAACAGGTGTTCCTGGGACATGGAAAACAAGTGAGGCAAGTCCTACCATTGCTCTAGGATACTGCCTTGAAGGAGTTGCCAGGCCAGGACACAGGTGCCTGAGGCAGAGCCGGTGGGCAGTCCGAGTTAAGGAAACAGAATGGGGAAGTCAGGGAGACTGAGGCAGGTAGAGTTAAAAGAGTAGAATATTAGAGCAGAGAGCTTCATACGGAGTCCTGGAGATCTACAGTCTCCATCTCCCTCAAGTATTCAGCAAAATACATATCACAGAGCATATGCAAGGTTGAGGAACTACCTGACGTTGCAGAAACAAAACCATCTGAAAAGGTTGGTGGAATTGCACTCTGCCTTCACACAAGGCAAAGAATATGCCACCAGCTGGTCGAGAAAAACTCATACTTTGTGGGATATTAAGTACAGTATTTAGGAAAGTTTTGCCTCAGTAGTGGGGAATAATTATCTCTAGACTTGGCACTGCTCTGGATCTGCCTAACAAATTATAAAAGCAAGACCCAAAGGATCAAACTATTTCCAAGGAACTTAACTGCATCCCAGAACAAAGTTAAAGATTTATATAAATACCAAAATATGTAGCTCTCAACAAGGTAAAATCCACAATGTCTGGCATTCAATCAAAGATTATCAGGCATAGTAAGAGACAGGAAAATACAACCCATAATGAGATTAATCAATCAAAACAAACTCAGAATTGACAAAGATGTTAACATCACCAGAGAAAGACACTGAAACTTATAACTGTATCCCAAATCAAACTTCTAGAGACTACATTACAATGTATAAGATGAAAAATGCACTGGATGGGGTTAATGGCAGATTAAATATTGCAGAAGAGAATGTTTGTTAACTTGAAATTATAGCTGCAATAGAAACAACCCAAATAAAGCACAGGTGGATAAAAGAATTTTTAAAAAGAAACAAACAAAAGAGTGTCAGTGGACTGCAAAACAATTTCAAATATCCTAACATACTAGCAATTATAGTTCTCAAATAAGATGCAAAATAAGGGTAGATAGAAGAATAAATATTTGAGGAAATAATGACTACAAGCTTTCTAAATTTCACTACAAACCCACAAATCCAAGAAACTCAATGAACCCTAAGGACAAGAAGCATAATAAAGCTGCACCAAGGCATTATCATAATCAAATTGATCAAAATCAGTAATAAATAGAAAGTTTGTAGGAACAGCCACAGGAAAAAAGATGTATTGCATTGGAGAAACAAAGATAAGGATGACATCAGATTTCTTGTCAGAAATAATGCAGGTGAAAAAGACAGTGGGGTAACATCTTTAAAATACTGAGGAAGAAAAAAACTGTCAACCTAGTTTTTTATACTAGGCAAAAATACAGAGTCCAGCACAAATAACACCCCTTTTTTTTTATTACAAAATCATAAGCATGTAATTCTGTAACATAACAATATCACACTCAAGCACACCATACGACATTTTAAGTGAAATGTTCAAATTAGAACTATAGATTATTACAACCATATTATTACCCTACCAACCATACTCACGCAGGCATTACTTCTGCTGGACCCTGTATATCACAAAAACAAAGGTGAGATAAAGATGTTTTCAGACATACTAAAGCTGGAAGAATTCAACGGGTACAGACTTACACTGTAAAAAATATTCTCCTAAGGGTAGAATAAAAAAAAATCAAATCTGGTTTCTCTGTTCTCATCCCACCCAGGTGATGATTGATTTGCTTCCACAGGTCATTCCCAGGGATGGATATACTACCCAAAATCAGTTTTTCTGTTGCCTTTGATACCCAATAGTTAACTACTACATATTTTCCTGGTCTTTGTTGATTAGATCAGCAATTTTCAAGTGTTGTAGCAGAATTCTCTTAAAATAAATATTTCATGGGATCCCACTATATAAAACAGAGAAAAGTAGAATTTCTCTGGTTAAATTGGGGCAGTGGGTCTAGAATCTTGTCTTCTTGGTCTCACTTCTGTACACAGTGAAATTCCAGCTATCATCATCAAAAGACAATTGGCCTGTCCCTGTGAATACATCTGTTTTTTAAGTCATATCTTTAGACAAATATTCTCAGGTGTCTACTTCCATTCGAAGGTATTGCCTTATGTTATGACTCTTTACCTTTAGTTTAACCAGTTGGCAAGCTATAAGTTTAATTTTTTTCTTGTTTCATAACTAGAAATCATTGACCTTTTTTCATACCAAGAGTAGAAATAATTAAATATTCTTTGGAAGCAAAAAGAGTATGAACTGTAAAGAATATGAGCTCTGACTGGGTTTGAATGCTAGCCCCACTGTTTATTCACAAATTGACTTGGGTAGTTACTTAATGTCATTAAGGCTAATTCCTCACCCATAAAATCAGGACTATAACAAACTTGACTGACAGGGTTATTGTTATACATTTAATGAAATAACCATCTTATACACAGCCTGGCATAATAAACACTCCATAATAAATATTAGCTATTATTGTTAAACATTCTGATACATATTCTAAAATTCTAATATATATCCTATGTTTTTTAATTTGTTTTTGATTTCTTAGGTACAAATGATGAGAGAGAAATGATGTTCAAGCATGCGGGTCTCTTACACCTTCTGGTCACGATTCGTGATATACTTTTAACATGTAGCTTGGACACAGCATTGGGTCGGTGGGGAAAATTTTTAATTTTCCTTTTCTTCCTATTGAAATATTTTATCCAAAATAATTTTTAATTTTCTGAAAAAGATGAAACTTATAAGAAACTACATAGCTTCTTTTACTTCTGTGTTAAACATTATATACATTTCAACATAATTATAATGAAATATACATTTTACTTTGTTTATATTCATTAAAAGGAATTAATTATAATAAATATCATCATCTAAAATATAGATTTAGGATTCTCTCATCTAGTCCTGAATTACAGAGTCCTGGTGGCTTTAAGCATACTTAATTGTATAATCATTATCATGTATTAATTTTTGGTGTAAAATGACATGTTGCCATATACATTTTAGGCCCTTATTGAATGTTTGTGGCTTTTAATCTTTGCTGGATGAAATATGACTAAATTATTAGTAGTAAGATCTTTTGCAATTTTTGGTTGTATGTGTAAATGAGGATATAAACTACTTGAGTGATGAAAATAAAACTAATTTTAATGTATTGACAATTTTATGATTCTGGAAATCTTTTCTAAGCTACCAGAACCATTAAAATATCTTACTACATTACTACTTTAGCCCCTTATTGCAGAATTATTGAGACTTGTTTAGTAATGGTACACTTATAGGATTATGTTTTATAATTTAGAGTTTTTAGGAACTATGTCAAATATAAAGTGAAAATAATTTTCTCTGATTTCTGACCCAGGCATTTCTTCTTATCTGTGACCCAGACAAATATTATTTCTCTAATCCAAGGTTCTAAACATAAGTATTGAGCAGCAGTGAGTTACAATTATACTCCCTCTACAACACTAGGAGTTATAACACTTGGTTCACTATTACATCATTTGGCCAAGTATTATAACTAAACTACAGCTACTCTTAGAGAGCCCAGCATGGTGCTTTTCCTTTCTTTTCCAATTAAACCACCTGGGTGTTGATGGTGGATCAGGTTTTCTTATCTTCATCCCCAGACAAGTAAGGATTGGGAGCTATATCACTAATTTATAGTACCTGGACTTAGTATAAGGGTATAGTGTCACATGCCCTTCTGCATATTTAGTTACCTGTCTTCATTAGACTTTTTGGCTTCCATAAAAGATTGTTAGTCCTACTAACAGCTAGGCTGATGTTCAAGTATAATAGTAAGGCAGAATATCAGATTCTAGCATATCTGAGCTCCCAGTGCTGTAGGGAGAGTACATTTGATATTTACTTCTGCTGAATACTTATCAAAACCTTGAATTAGAGAAATAGTAAAAGGATTGCTTGAAACATATTCACCTTTAAGTACTGTACAATCTATCCTAGGATTAAGTGAGACCAGAGAGCTTCTACTACAATTGTTTTTGCTCCTCAAAGAAATGCATTTACTAAATTAAACTTTGGCATTGCTATTTGACTACCTTGAAGAATATTGTAAAATTAAAATCCTCTTGGGAAAGCTAACTTCTTAAGCCCTAGGTACCAAGCCATAATGAATAGCCTAACTGCCTTAGACATTTTTTTAGTGGAAGGCTTTTTTCACTCCTCTAAACTCCCTGAAATCAAAGAGAAAGTTATTTGTTGTCCTCCTTTCCTTCCCTCTCTCCAGTGCAGAAGAAAGGCCTGTGGGGTCTGGCTGCCGGCCCTGGTCCCTTCCAGAATTCTGTATCTTCTTCCAGCTCTGTTTGCTACTTCTCCCAAGCTAGCGAACTGGAAGTTTCAAGGCTAAAGATACTGTTTCAAAATCAGAAAAGGATTTAAGGAAATTTTCATTCTTTTTTGTCTGTGTTATGATTCTTATTTCCTTTCAGGTTTTTACCAGGAGTTTCTCAAAGAACAAAAAGTCATGCTTCCCCCGACCCCCACTAACTTTTGTTTTTAACAGGATATTTGTCGAATGCAAAAGATGTGTACAAAAGCATTTTAGCTTCCTATTTGGATGACATTTGGAGACAGCTAGAGATTGTACAGTTTATCAAGGGAAAAAAGCCTGAAACCAACTACAAAATACAAGAATTACAATGTCAGATACTAAATTGGATGCAAAGTGAACAGAAAATTAAGGCAAGTACTAGAATAAAGCAGATAACAGTAATTAGCTTAAATAAGAACTGAATGTAAGATACCTTTTGCACTTAATTTTGAAATTATAAGATAGTCTATACTATTTGGTCCCTTGACAGTTTTCTTCTTAACTAACAGAACAAAATCAGATCCAGAGAAAGGATGATTTGCATCATTATTCATATGTCTTGATTTTAAAAGTAGTTTTTATTATACACAGTTTTCTATAGATTGTTTCTCCAAATCTCAAAAATTTTCTCTGATACTTGTAAGTTCATGGACATATACCCAGTAATAGAACTACAATAATTTATTTTTAGATATCGAGCCAAAAATCTCATCTTATGTGATTCTCAAAAAAAAAAAAAAAAAGCACCTATTTTATGCTTTGGATTATATTGGACATTTTTGCTCACCCAGCCTCAAGTATATGATGGTGGCATTAATAATTATTTTAGAGAAAATGCTTTTTAAAATCTTTTCAAGGACAAAAGCATTTCAGATGTTTTACATAAAATATGGTTACAAATTTGGCCTTTTCCTTTTTCTCTCTGGCCCTCCAATATTTTTATCCCCAACTTTACAGTTACTTGGTAACTTGCTTAAATTATTGAAATAATTAAAACAAATTTTAATTTGTTTTAAAATTTAAATTTTAAGAAATTTAAATTTGAAATTGATTTGTTGTCCTTACTCTCCACCCACCCCACCAAAAAGAAAAACTGCAATGGTGAGTAGGAAAGTATAGCAGCAAATCATTGGTTTTCTTCAAAAAATTCACACAATACAGGGAGAGACAACTTATGTCTAGATAGAATCACCTACATGGGAATACTTGAAGAATGCTATGGATGTCGTACTGCAAATCTCTTCTCTCATTAATATTTGATCTTAGCAGAATTTATTCCTTTGTATTTAAGCATGATATCTTTTACAACACAAATATTTACTTTGTAATCTTTTTTTAATTAAATTTTATTTTAATTGTTGTTCTTATACAGTTTTCTGTTTTCTACTCC
>PVKU01014551.1:0-22463 GCA_004027475.1 Anoura caudifer | reverse complement strand
AGGAGATAATGGCGGTTGCTTTACTCTCTCTCAGATTCCAGTTCCTTTCACCGCTTCCCCTTTGCCTGGATTATCCGCACGTGAATGTGGGACCACCCGGTCAGCCAGCTGCCTTGTGCGGCCTCACTGGTTCTGCACAGTTGCTGCCCCGTGTCCGGGGTCTGCTAGTCGCCGCCTGTGCACCTGGGGGCTGCCAGCCACTGCTGCCTGCGTGCCCGGTCCGCACCTCCGCTTTTTCCTGCCGCAACTCGGCCCCTCTTACCAGTCTGGATGAATCGTTGTTGGACTTCCAAACAGTTTGATTTTCTGAGATCTGGTTGTTTTCTTGTTTCTAAATCTTTGTTGTCCTTAATTTGGTTGTGAGAAGAGACACAGTGCGTCTGCCTATGCCTCCATCTTGGCCGGAAGACTATCTATGATTCTTTAACAAAACTGTTTGAAAAACCTGGGCTGTGATGTCTGGTTATACGTGAAGCAAAGAAATAAAAATGTTTAAAGCAGGCAATCATCACCAGGAAAGAACCCTCGCTGGGGAGAAACACTCCATAAACCTCAAGACCAGCGTAAATCTTTCAGTGCAGTGGGGCTCCATATTGGCTGTTTATTGGAATTGCTACAGATTCCAGTTATCGGCACCATTGAACTGGCTCAGGGTGCAGGCTGGAGACTGGGACTGCTTTTTTTAAATCCCTCCAGGCGATTCTAATACCCACTGAAGACTTGGAACTAGCACTTCAGGGTAAATTGTATTCTCATTACACAGCCGGCAGTTCCGTATAGGAAAAAGCACTCGTGTGTGATAGATTGGGAAAGACATTTAAATATTACATTTCATAAAATGAGTTACTTGATAGATTTAATATTATGCAAGACATTTGTCCCAATAGTGATGAGTTACAAAAATAAAAGTATATTTCTATTGTAAAGCATTGGCTCATAAAATCTACCCATTTTGTCTGTCTTTCTTCTTCTACCCCAAATTCATCCTCGATTGGATAACAACACCAAAGCTACTGTTGGCCAGCCAGAGAATCATACCAATATTCTAGGCTTTTGACTCCATCCTAACAGTAAAACAAGTAACTGTAGAATTTACACCTCCCGCAGAAACTCGAAGGCATCACCTCGATGAATAACCGGAGATGAAACTCTCCGAGGTTGCTGTGAGTGGTCAGACCTTCTCACCCAGAACTAGAGAGGTTAATAACTTGCCCAATGACACTGCTCTCTTCCCTGTCTCTGAAATTCCTCAGGAAAAAAAAACATGGTCTGGTGGCCATCGAGGACTATAAAAAAGAACAGTACAGACAGCACAGAAATGAAGTTTTTGCGGTAGGTGTGGGCAGAACACAGCTGGATAGAGGAGGAAGAATTTCACTGCGGAAGAGAAGCTGCGGGTGAGGCTGTTTCCCAGTCCTGGAGAAGCAAACCCCCCAAGAGCCAGCCCCAGTGCAGATACACAGTGTCATAAGAGGCCAGGTACCAGCCAACAGTTTTGCCTCACTGGATTCTTTTCCATGTCACAAAACAAGGACCTGAGCTCAGAACAACCATCCTTTGCCATGTATAATCGACACTTTTTTGCCAAAATTTTTGAGGGAAAAGTAAGGGTGTGCATTATACATGGGTAGTACTAATTCCACACCTATATACATGTTTTTAATTCTTTTATTTATGCTTATGCATTAAAAGTGTAACCCTTGAAAGCAATAATGATATCCATATGCAAAATAATACCCTGGAATATATCATCAGTTTTGTTTCTAAATATGAATAAATAATTGAACTAAAAAAATTAAAATGAAAGGTATTTTTCCTGAAATTTTGGGCCAAAACCATGGGTGTGCAATGTACACAGAAGTGCAGTGTACGTGGTAAAATACGGTGTCTCATGGTGTATTCAAGCACATGCCCAAGGTAAGTGACCCAATATATGAGCACAGATTACTCATTCAACAGTCTTATTCAACACATATTTACTGAATATCAGCCATGTACAAAATGCTAGAGGGTACTCAATAGGGAGAGATAGAAATATGAATTAAATGCTGATCCTTAAATAAGTTTACATCTTCATAGGGAACATAAGACAACAGAGAAAATGCAATGAGAATTCAGACTAGAGAAAGTATATCTGGATATACAGAGTATAAATTGAGGGTTGGTGGAGAATAAGAGGAAACAGACCAGTTCACCAAAAAGCAAATCTGTTAAAGGATCAACTCCCCAAAACCCCTAAATGAGCTGATTATTTTGGAGGAGTAGGATTTGAACCTGGCAAAGCCATTGAAGGGTAGATAGAGTAAGGCTAGCTAAGAATTCCTGACCTAGGGAATCGATGAAAAAGGGAATTCATATTTCAGAATAATGTGACTCAGGGCATGCTTGACAAAGAATCATTTTGCTTGGCCAGAGCAAAAAGTGTTTAAAAGGGAATAAGATGCCCGGCTGGTGTGGCTCAGTGGATTGAGTGCCGACCTGGGAACCAAACAGTCTTGGGTTCGATTACCATTCAGGGCACATGCCTGGGTTGTGGGCCAGGTCCGCAGCTGGGGGTGCTCAAGAGGCAACCGCACATTGATGTTTCTCCCCCTCTCTCCCTCCTTCCCTTCCCCTCTCTCTAAAAACAAATAAATATTTTTTTGAAAAAAGGAATAAGAAAAAATAAAAAGAGAAAGGTGGTAAGATGAGATCACCTAGAACCAATGTGTCTGAATAAGGAGTCTGGGCATTAGACAATGCACATTTTTTTCTATAAGGAAATGACGTGGCCTGAACTCTGCTTCCAGAAATGTTTAATAACTGCAAAGAAAGACTGGAAAGGAAGTTCAAATAGCAGATGACCACAGATATAACAAAGACCTAACTATGGACCTGGCCCATGTGACTGGTGGGTTGGAGCATCAACCCCTAACCGAAAGGTTGCAGCTTAAATTCTCCGTCAGGGCATTCACCTAAGTTGCGGTTCAATCCTCTGTCCAGATGCAAATGGTCCCCAGACTGGGGACGTATGGGAGACAACCAATCGATACTTCTGTCTTGCATCAATGTTTCTCTCTCTATTTTCTTTCTCTCTCTCTTCCTCTCTCCCTTCCTCTCTCTCTAAAAAAAAAAAAAACAATGAGAAAATGTTCTCAGGTGAGGATTCAAAAAAAAAAAAAAGACCTAACCGTGATCAGTAACATGCACGTGGGAGTGAGTTTTTCAGTCAAGAAACCAGACTGGTGAGTGCACGGAGGGCACGGTGAAAAATAAGATTAGGCAGAGGAGCAGGACTGGAGTATGGACAACCTGAGCAAGCAGAGAAGCAAGCAGAGAAGATGAGGTGCCCAGGCCCCTCCACTAGCCAGCTCCAGCTTTAGAAGAACCCTGGACCTCTATGGTTCTCAAACCCCTCACTTATCAAAAGAAAAAAAAAAGTGAATTAGCTGGAAAGGCTACCCAGCCTCCCACTTTACAATCTCATGATTTAATATAATTGCCCAAGAGAAAGCCATTGTACCTTCTTGAGCAGGGAAACAATAAGATGAAAGGCACTGTTTAAAAACACGAGCCTGTCAGCAAATATCTATTGCAGGTATTACTGTGTTGATAACACTCTCGGCACAATGCCTGCTGTCCCGATGTCATTCTGTAGATTCTTAGGAAAGCCTCTGATATACACCCACCGTGAAGCATACATCACAGCTGAAGACAGGCAGCATGTTTCTCTCTTAGAAAGCATAATGATATAATTGCAAAATAGACTCAGATGAGCGTTTCCAAAGAGGCACTTAAGGTGGTGAAATATGTATCTGTGCCCACGGACTGTTCAGCAGTCTCAGACACAGTCACTCTTCATGTGTCCAACATATTATCCAGCATCGCCATGTGCCAGGCACAGAGCTAGGCGAGGAATACAGTGGTAACTAAAAAGGATGCTGGCTCTTCTTTTGTGAAGCTTACAATCTAGGAGAGATGAATAAACATACGTGTTCAAACTGTCAGCAGTACTACAAAAAAATAAATACTGGGATGATGAGCTGTCTGCAGAGCTAATTTAGATTGGGAGGTAGGAAGAATTGAGCAGCCTTCTGGGAGAGAAAAATATTTAAGATGAGACCTGAGGATGAGGAGTCAGCTAAGCCAAAATTATAGACACTGTTCGGGGGAGGGGGAGTCACATTTCCTTTTTCTTGCTGTGAGAGGCCAACCCCTGCATCAAACGTTCCTGTCCCTCCTTTGCCACAATATGATGTGTAGTTTCTCAAATAAGTGCATTCGATCAGATGATGTGTTGGGAATGTCTTCATACACAGTGTCTACACACATCTAACCTACAGGACACCCCTCGCTACATAGAGGTCCAAAGCAAGGGAACTTACAAAACTAGGCTTGGGCAGCAGCAGCATGGGTAGCTCTCCATATTGAGCCACTGGAATCTTAACAATTTATACAGAGGCCTTAACTGGGTTCAGGCACAGAGATCGACCAGACGTTCTCAGCAACACCTTACTCTCGCTAAGCTGTGTCCTTGAGGCAGCTTCAGCGCAGGGAAGGCTGGCGGAAAGCACATTCCAAGGTCAGGGGTGGGGTGAAGAGCCTCAGATTGATTGCAGCAGTCCTGCTAGTGGGTCGACCGGAGGTCACGTCCTTTCTGTCAGCTCCTCTAACACCACGCCTCTCTCTTTCTGGGTCCCATGGACCTCACAGAGTTCCGCCCTTACCTCTTCCTCCAACGTTGATGGGGACGGAACCTGGACCTCGGGATATTGTTTTTATTCCTTTCTCTTCTTAAACATTATTTCTAAAATGATTAAAAAGTAAAGAGTACCGAAAGTAAAAGCGCCCAGAATATTTGTAGAGCAACTTTTTAAACATTGTATAATGTAGTCATTGGAAGTACCTTTTCCCACAACCCTTTCCCTGACTTCAATCTTATTTTCATGACCCTCTTGCTCCTGATAACACATTGAGTATTTCTTTCTCGATTTCTTCCTATTTACTCAAACCTGATTTTTTTCGCAAGAGTTGCTTATCACATTTCAAATATCAAAATTCCAAGTATATATATTCTTGAAATGTGTATATAATATCACCTGTTTTCACAAGAGGATAAAAGCCACCAATTTTTTTTTTAATGTTCTAGTCTCAGCCCAGTATTTTCCTCACTAGGGATTTGGAATGAAAATGTTGTGAGCAGATTCTGAACTGATGGAAGACTTGCTTAGACTGACAGCAAGATTACTGCTGAGCAGCAATCAGCTGCCCAGGACAGAGCAATTTCTTCCGGGATTAACTGTCCTTAGTGTATACGTGTAAGATTTACACTCCAAATTGTACTCTGGATCGTAGAATTTAAGTTTTAAAATGCAATGAGTGCTATATTGTGACAATTTGTTCAGAAAACGAAGAGAAATTAAGATATGTTAGTGTAACAAATGGCTAAGTATCTAACATAATCTAAAAAAAGGCTAACTATGAGTTAGTTAAATTGCAATGAAGGAAGGAGAGTTTTCTCGCACTGGAAATAATCCTATGATTAACATACTTAATAAGAACCTTCTAAGATGCAAGGAATAGAAAAGTTCAGTAAACAGTATCAGCTTGTGAAAGCCTCTGTTGTCTATTACCATAGAGGAAAAATGAGACAGAACAGGCTTAAAGTCATTAGAACAAATTAGGTTAAGAACTCAAGCAAAATAAACTGATTAATGTCAGGATAATTCCAAGGCCAAAAAGCATGTAAGTGCACAATGTTTTACATTCACTTTCAAATATTTCCCCGAATTACTCTCCTCTTAAATTCTCATTGCCCCAAAACAAACCTGAACTATATTGCAACTTCCCCCATCCCACATTCTCACTTAATTACACTAACAAGCAAAGCCACTTTAACTGTTCAGTTTAACTTCTTAAATGTTTTTGTGATCCATGCACCATTTTACTTTGAGAATAGCGGGTCTTTGAGTGGAAAGTTTACATTACAATGAGCACAAGGGTGGAGCTGGAAGTCTGCAGTAGTTTTTTGACTTCATCGCTGAAATGAAGACATCACCAAGGAAACAAACTGCAGTTCCCGGGAGCTACCACCAGAGGGAGAGTGTGAGCCATACAGGAGCAGAGCCAGAGAAAACCCATTCGTTATTGAAAGAGCAGTTGAAAAGACAAACGTTTACCTTACTTATGCATGTATTTTTGAGATATAGATGTTTATTTATAACTCAATATTTAATAGATACAAATAAGGTGTAAAGAAAACGCCTATGTGCCCTACTTAGGTTAAGAAATAAGACATAACTAATGTGGTATGGCAAGGCCCCCTGGGTATTCCTCATCAACATTCTGCCACCCCAGGGATGAACACAAACCCAGGCATTCCTCATTCTGTAACAGGGTGCAGCCAAGAGGGGGGCCCCAAAAAGGGAGTTGGAATGGGGCCCAGAACTCACGGTGTCCAGGAAATATTAGAAAGACATAAGATGTCCTCACCCCCTCCCCCACAGGTATGAGTTGGGGGAAGGGACAAATGGAGCAGGGCCATTGAGTTGTTTTGCATAGCAAGGGTTTTGCAGATAACCTCCAGAATGGTCATTTAACATATCTATAACCTTTAACTGGTTTCATAGATGTGTTAAACAGCTGTGGCCATGCTCTGAGCCAGGGGGATGGAAAGGACTTCCCCAAGGATGTGACTGGGGGAGGAACCCCAAGTTAAAGCACCTGCGTGGGAGCTTGGAGAAGATTGGCTCCAGAAAATGAGGACACACCTGCCCAGACTCATGATGGCATCCCAATAACCCTGGAAATATACTGGAATGCTGGCAGGTGTAACCAATTGTAGGAGGAGTCGGAAATAGGGCTGCAGAGGAGGATTGGCATGGGGATTTAAACCCAGGCATGGCAGCCATTTGGGGGGAGATCGGTTTCACGGGAGAGATCCATGCGGTTTCACCAGAGAGCAGGACCCGCAGCTCCATGAGGGAAAATCACCATGTGGCTTTCGCAGAGAATTGCCACTCGGCTTTGCCCGAGTGGAGGCCCTCGCACAGCTTTGCCAGAGGGAGAGATTCCACGTGGTTTCACCAGAGTGCAGACCCCTGCAGCTTTGGTGAAGAGGGAGAGCCACAGGGCATTGCCAGAGTGGGGACCCCTTCCCCACAGCTTTGGTAGAGGAGGGACCACGCAGCTTTGGGGTGCTCCCTTTGGCTGTGTGGCCCGGGAACAAGAGAGACTTTGCTTAGAAAAAGGGTGAAAGAACTCTTGCCAGTAGGCCATGAGAAGATGCCACACGGCTTCAGATTAACCAAAGATCCTGCCTGGACGACGACACAGCTTACTGTGTCAAGAGCCTGGATCCCAGACGTGTGCTTCTCTTCCTTGCAATTACGGTACCCTGACTTAGGGCAGAGGGAGACAGTAAGCACTGTGGGTGTCTGTGGGTATCCTAAAGGACTTTGATATTTTAATGGAGACATTAGGTTGCTACTTTAACTCTGTATAGCATTAAATAAACATTTCCTTTCCTTTTCACAAATCTCTGGCTTTGAGAGGCATCCTTCCATAAGGCGGCGGACAATAACGGACCTTTCTGTTGCTCGGTAACAGTTTTTGGGGGCTCGTCCGGGATCTGAATTGCCTGTGGCAGGCTGACCCCTCAGGTTCGAGAAAGTGAGACTTTGGAAGTTTTTGCCAGTCTCGAGAACCTTCTGTTGCTCAGTAACAATTCCACGTCTTTTTTCATGCTTTTGACAATGCCTTTTGATGGACAAAATTTCTATTGTGTGTTAATATGTTTATCAACCTTTTCTTTATGGTTTGTCCCTTCTATTAGATTGCTTTTTTAAATCCCTCCATATCCTGAAGACATAGCCTCTCTTTCATTTGATTTTTTTTAATTTTTAAAGTTCTGTTTTTCATATTTACCTTTAATCCACCTGTAAATTATATTTATTTATGGTGTAAGGTAGAGAGCTAATTGTTTCCATAGAGATTAACAATTCCCTGAGGACCGTTTCTGAATTATCCATAAGTATGCAATCCAGCTGTATTGTAG
Organism: Anoura caudifer; assembly: GCA_004027475.1. NCBI lineage: Eukaryota > Metazoa > Chordata > Mammalia > Chiroptera > Phyllostomidae > Anoura > Anoura caudifer. The sequence goes on along the minus strand of PVKU01014551.1, from coordinate 14,428 downwards.
TACCGCAGTTCTGTGTAATGCCTGGGTCTGTTATTCTGTTCTGTTAGTATGTGTCCACCCATAGTCCAGTAACACATTGTTCCACATACCTCAAATTCGCACCCAGTCGCTACACTTTGTTCTTCTACTTCAGCTTGGGTTTGTCTATTTTTAGCTATGAGCTTCTGTTTTAATTTAATTTGAAGTATTTTAGCACACATGCTTCCTATACATTCTTGGAATTTCGATACCCACAGTCTTTGCACGTGTCTTAGTCTGCACAGTTTGACTCTTGCTCGTGTTGGCTTGTTTCCTCACACATCCTAAAATTTGCTATACTTTTTATGAATTCAAATTTGGTTGAACTTTAAATTTGGGAATCTCGATTTGCCTGAATTGAAATGCTTTGCCTTGCTTTCTGCCAAGTGCTAGGGAGCACCTACCAACCAACCAATAAGTTGGATATTCCAACTTATTGTACTTTCTTGCATTGGGATTTCTAGCCTGGAACGATGCTGAAATTCAAATCCTAGGGTCACATGAGAATAGCACCATGGTGCAGGACGCTAAAGAAAAAAAGAAAACTATTAATATTAACATAATTTCTTTTTAATCCAGTATTGGTGGAGACAGACTGATTTTCCTTCTTGCTGGTTCACTTTACCAGCACGCAGATTTTTCTAAATTCATCTCTTTAACTAAAGACCTGGTTTAGTGGGGGTTTGTGAATCTCGGCTCACCCCCTTTGTCAGGTTGAAATTCTATGCCTCTGGAACTTTTAAGCAGCAAAGCTCTGAGTGAGAGACCGAGGTCGGGCCCACCCAGGCTCCTGGGCTGGCTGCCACACCGTGTCCAGCTCCGTGTTGTTTTGTTATGAAGGGTGATGATTTGTTGTTATTTTTCTGCTTCTTTATTCTTTAAGGAAGAAATTAAGGACTTCCCTTAATTTCTTCTAAACGCAGCAACACACTTAAAAGTATGTTTATTCTCATTCATCTAGCATTTGTGTCTTTTGACCTGGGAGTGTATTTCAGAATATCCATTCTTGTTAGACTGCTGGAAATGGAAAAGTCAAGAGTTCATATTTTAATTTACAGTCTATATCAGGACTACTTGCAGATTTACAATTTATCCTCTGACAAGCATTTGTGGTGTTTTTCTTGGTTAATTTTTAAATGACTTTTTTTTTTTTTACCAGAGTAAGGCAGGCATACCGTACTAAAAGTCATATGGCCAAAACCGAACATTTGTCCTCTCCTTTCTATCAGCTCAACTCCTGCCTTTGAAGAGCAACCATTTTAAGATCTTAAAAATCTTTAACTCTACTCCTTGTATTATTTAACTCCTTTTAAGAATAATTTCTACCAATATTCCTTGATTTGTTAATTGTGCACATTACACATTGACCACTTATTATGGAAGACGGGGTTTGCTTCCTGCATCTTCCTAGTTTTTATTAAATATAGTTACTGCCATGTGAAGTGGTGTATGTGGTGCAATAATGTTTTCGTGTTTTTCCTGGAGGAAAATTTTTCTTTTTTCTTTTTTCTTTTCTTTCTTTCTTTTTTAGAGAGAGAGAGAGAACCATCAATTTGTTGTTCCACTTACTCACGCATTCATTGATTCACTCTTGTGTGGGCCTTAACCAGGAAGCGAATCTGCAACTTGTGCCCATCGGGACGACAATCCAACCAACCGAGCGACCTGGCCAGTGCTGGAGTGAAGTATTTTCTCACTTGTTTTATTTACTCCATTTCCTATAAATGGTTTCTCTCAGGCCTCTTTATTACATGTTCCAAATTGTCAAATTATTATTTACATTTTTTTATCCTTGAGGAACTTCGTCCTAAAATCTTCCTTCGTTGTATTTTGTGGATTGGTTGTTTTCAGACTTCCTGTGCAAGCTGTCTTCTAGAAGCTTTGTTTGCTACTCTCCGGTAGTGAAACCCCATTTCCTGGGTGACATATTGTCCCTTTTCTTCTTTTTTTCCCACAGTTTTGATGGGAACACAGCCTCCAGTGGTTTCCTGAGAAAGAGACCACAGGAAGTAAAGTTTCTGAGAGCTTGCTTGTCTGGAAATGTTTGTGTTCCACCCTCACACTTGATGGGCAGTTTCTCAGGACAGGGACTCCTAGGCTGGAAATCATTTCGCTGTTGTCCCAGCATCGGCTGTTGAAGAGACTAGTCTTTCCCCATTGAATGGACCTGGCATGCTTGATGAAATTTCAACATATTTTCTTTTTTAAAGATTTTTATTTATTTATTTTTAGAAAGAAGAAGGGAGAAAGAGAAAGAGCGAGAGAGAAAAAGAGCGATGTGTAGTTGCCTCTCACACACCCGCTACTGGGGACCTGGTCGCAACCCAGGTATGCGCCCTGACTGGGAATCAAACCGGCAACCATTTGGTTCTCAGGCCAGTGCTCAATTCACTGCGCCACGCCAGCCAGAGCTTTACATATTTTCTTGGGCATCAACATTTTTCTTCCATTTATCTTAGGTCAAATTGTTAGCAAGTGCCCCTGCCTCTTGTTTTCAGGTTGTCACCTGTAAAATGGGTGTTTGGACCATGTTTCCATGTAATGATTATAAGTAGCGTTTTGAACTTGGGAAGTTTGCATTCAAGATCAGACTTTATGGCCGCTAACTATGTGACTTTGGCCGAGTTACGTAGCATTACTAGGCCTCAGTTTTCCCATCTTTAGGAAATGGGTACAGTAATATTGCCCATCTCGAAGAGTTGTTTAGATAATCCAATGAAATATCGCGTACAGAGTTTAGAGCAGTGCCTGGCACGGAGTAAACTCTCCATGAACAGCACCTACGCTCTCCACGCAGAGCCGTATGGGAAGGCAGTGCATGCTGAGATCCGCTGCCCAGGTACAGAGACCCTCGAATGTGGAGGACAGAAGGGAGCTTCCTAACCACAGCGACCTTCCCCTCCACCTCCTGACTCACCGAGGAGGAATGCTAGGGAATGAGTCCTCACCCCCGTCCCGCCAGCTCCCCGGGATCCTGTTCCCACCACCAGTGGAGGCATGTTTTCACCTCACACCTTAAGCAACTTCCTGTGGGTTGGGGCCCGCGCAGAGCTCTCTTTACATGGGGTGCCAGCTCCAGAAGGCATGATCCTCCTTTGCTTCTCAAGGACAGTCCTGGAAACTTGGGCACATAGACGTGGGGGTAAACCACAGAGCAACTTTATTGGCCCTGCTGCGCTGCCACGGGCAGGGCACTTTCTCCTATTGAACACTAGAGGGTGCTCCGTGCATGTGTATAGGAAGGCTGGGCCCATGAATTAGAGTGCACTCCTCAGAAATCATTCAAATAGAGAGACACAGCCGTTCAGGTAGTACGTGATCAAGCACCCATCACTACGTACGTAACACACTTCCACAACTTAGATAGATATGCAGACACCCACCAGCACAAATGCACAAAACATACGAACACAGACACACAAATGAACGTATCTACAGAACACAAAAGATACATTCAGATACACACATAAATCCACATGGATCCACTGACAACAAACACAGATGGACAAACATAGTCAGAAACAGAAGCGCACATCCTACAGAGGCCTGCACACCCAGGGCTGGGGTCACATGTTATAGATGCGGAGCAGAGGCTGAGAGGGTTCAAGCGTTTTACCCACGGTCACACGGTAGAGTTAAGATTAGGTTCTCAGCAAGTCCTCCAGCAAGGAAAAGCATTATTTCAAAAAGAGATCAGTTGTTCTCATATTTGCTTTTGCAGTTACTTCGGTCTTGAGGCCAATTTAGCTGTTTTTTTTTTTTTCTTGAAAGCTATTGTTCTGAAATTTCTACCTTCACATTCGCTGATTATTTAACCAATGGTCTTTCACCAGCTGCAAATAGCTCCTTGTTCATTTTACTCTGACCAGGTACATGGAGAGCAAACTTTCAATCTATCATTGCAGCAGCCTCTCAGCACCTGGGACAATGGAGTGTAGCCCTGGAAACACAGTTGCAGCCTTGATCACCAGCAGGAAAAGCCAAGGGGGAGGAAGATGGTCTTGGATTCCATGCCACCTTTCAAATCTCACACAACTACATCTAACTCACATCCAGAATGCCAGCTGCAACATTGCTTAAGAGAATGCAGATATTAGCCTCCCGATACCCAGCTAGAAGGAGGGTAGAATGACGTTAAATAAGCTGCTCCACGGTGTCTACCATAGCAACTCACTCAGGGTTACACAGCCAGTAAGTGGTGGAACCAGGACTCGAAGCCAGCGTGGATCCTGAGCCTTTCTTACCCAGTCATGTCATCTTATATGGTCTAGAACAAATGATGTTATAAGATGATTGAATTAATGATGAGGTTTTTCGATAGGTGGAGATGAGGGTGTTTTACCTGGGTTCTCCAGAAAGCAGAGCCTGAGGCAGAAAGGCCCCTGTGCACTACTCATCGCTTTATTAGGGAGCAGCAGTGAGGGACATGGGGAGGGGAGCCAGCACAAGGTTATCTCTGAGCCGGCCTCTGGTCGGCATAACTCGTTGCTGGATCTGTGGAACGAAATGCACCCTCGGCTGGCAGTTACCTTGTGGAATTAGAAAGGGGGCCCTGGTCCCCCGTTGGTCAAAGGTTCGCCCCCTGACGTGACTCCCACCACCGCTTCCCAGGTGTGCGCGCCTCTCTAGGAGGCTGCGGTGACTGACACGGATGGCTACGGTTGGTGTTCAAGGGCCTCGAATGGCGGCTCAGGGAGTTGGGGCTTGATTCTGTAAGCACCGGAGAAATACAGGGCAGTTTTGAAAAGGAAAGTGACCTAGTCAGAGGGAGCCTTTCCTAGTAGCGTGTTGTTCTCATAAAATCTTCACCATCTGCTGAAGTGAAATATCTGTGGAAGTTCCCAAGCTTTCCAACATGCTTTCCCATCGATGACCTCCTTAGTCTCTCTGAGGAAGAGTCAGCCTCGATCCAGCAGGACCCATGAAGACAGCAAGATTGGAATGGCAGAATCTGAACTTGACCAATGCATGTGACTGAACTGGAAAGTTTCATTCAGATTGACATAACTCTCGATTTTAGCGGCGCGTTCTTGCTTCCAGGATCAAAAAAGAAGGAAAACGTTTTGGTCTCCCTTCCGAACTTGGAGATGATGAGTTTGGAGGTTCTGCTTTCTCTCTCACCATCTGACCTGCACAGGTCTCTGGGCGAGGGACCAGCCTGGCATTGCCACAGCAGGTGGCTGGGGCGCTGCTGCCAGCATCATCCCAGGGAGCAGGGCAGACTTTGTCTGCTGCCTGAAGGTCTCCGAGAACCTTCCGGATGGAACAAAGTCAGATGCGACGAGACCACTTTGAAGCTATTAAGATGAGAAAGTTCCTTAAGTGCCGATAGGGGAGCTGTTCAAAATGTATTCTAAAGAAGAATCGAAGCGATGTTCAAGTGCAGGGTGTGTGAAAGCTGCCACTCTGTGAAAGGGGGAAGACAGGGCAGAGTACGCAGGGCGGGGCAAAAGTATGTTTACAGCTGTTCACGTGGAAAATAATTCAATGATTAATAACTAATAATACAACAAACTCTGTGCTGTGTGTCCTCACCACTGCAAACCTACTTATGCCCCGCCCTGTATCGGTTTGTAAATACATAAGCAAACTGCCTCTAGAAGGTTTACAAGAAACTGATAACATGCGTTGTCCCCAAGGAAGGGAATTGGGGAGGAGGGTGGGTAGTCATTGCTGGAATGAAGGACGTTCACTGTACGCTTTTTTACGCCCTTTAGGTTCTGAACCATGTGAATGAGTTGCCTGCGAAAACATGAGTGAGCTTGAAACGGCGATATGCAGGCTGCCTTTCGCTCCCGGTGATTGTAGACTGGTCCCTCGCGGAGGAACACCACACCCCTGCGAGGCAAGACATCCCGCGGAGCGGAAGTCTACAAACACTGAACCAACCCAAAAGCCTCTCCTCTGTTAATGAATGGATGTGTTTTTCCTCTAAACATTAAATATTTAAAAACTGTAAGCAAGTTCTGCATTAAAAGGAAATGAGCAGCTTTTCAACTACCAGTCACAGTGAATAATTGAAACCCCTCTAGATCCACCGAAGCAGACAAGCGCAGACCATCGATTTTTTTTTTTTTCATTGTCTGAAGCACAAACCTCCTGAGCATCCCTCTGATGAACAGTGGGATCCACAATCCAGAGAGTCTGAGCTTGAAGGTGAGGTTCAAGCGTGTTTGTTCCTGATAATACAAAACAGAAAATTCATAAAGCTTCACTAAACTGGTTTTCAGAGCGAGAGAAAGCTCACTAGAAATTAAAAGAATAAATCAAAAGATGTTTGTTAAATTCAGAAAATGGAGGTTGAGACACCCAGGTGCAGCAGTCCAAGGCGAAGCCCGAGACTGTCCATGCGGGTTTCCAGGGGAAGTGCTCACCCAAACCCAGGGCCACACGTGGCAGAGCTGGGAGGCCACAGAGTTTTGTTTTGTGAAGGTGTTTTTAGAAAGAGACGTGTTGGTAAATTAGATAACTCTACCCTAGGTGAGAGGGATTGCTAGCACATAATAATAGCTGCATGTGTTATTACTTTAACTTAAAGATATGCAAGTGGATTTTTTGAAATCATTTGCTTTTTTTACTTTTCTGTTACAAAAATGTTAAATTATAAATTATTAAAAGAAAATACCAATAGGATAGTCAATAGTGTCAATTAATAAAAATTAATCATAGGACTAATTAAAGAAGTACTCCATCTGAAAAAACAGATTTGTTTCTATCCTCTGATACAGCAATTTATTTTAACTCCATTTTTTAACTCTTTTTGGATGTTTACAATTTGTAGGTTAAATTAAGATACTTGCAAGTAAGACTTTTTAAAAGAAGATAAATACAATAGAGCTGTTTAAACAGATATTACTGTATTTGATTTTAAAAAAACACAAAGACACGTTTCTTTCTTTCCCATGACACAATAAGATTTTTTACTCTTTCTGTTTCCTTCTCCAATAATACTCTTCGGAGCTGTCTGTGGACTTCAGGACATTCTTCTCTCTCTTTTATGTGGTGATAAAAATAGTGTCTGATGTGAAATTCACTTTGACTTCCAGCTCTCAAACCCACATTCCACTGATTCCTGGCATCCGTCTAGTGTGAGGACATCAAGCTAAATATACTCTCGACAAAGGCATTTGAGCATGGAATACTTGGGACTTTATTTACTAGCAACAGCAGGATCTTGGACGTGTGAGAATTGGTTTCCAGCTCTCCAAAGCTGTCCATCTGCTGTGTCTCTGCGGGCTGGTGTTGGGAGTCCAGGAGTCGTTAACCAGCTCCTCTGCATCCATCAACTTACCATGTAAGCGATGTGTGTTGAAGAGCGCTGGCTGTCATCCTGTGTTAGACCTCTGCTTCTCAGAGAAAATCGCCCTAAAGCACAGAGGTCACTTGCATTTGGGGTTAGCAGAGTTGGATTCCAAGTAAGTTAGAGTTTTAGTGTAAAAAAAAACATCAAGAAAGTCCTGTTCAACAGCATTCTCCTGGTAGCTTTTGAGTTTTGCAACTATATATTTTTAATCAGACTTTTTTTCTGTGAGTTTTTGTTGCAGCCTACACATTATATTGAACACAAGGGTTTGTCATTTCATCATTTTTTAAGATCATCAAGCAGGTTTTTTTAAAAAAACAGCATACTCATCTGTGTTTGCAACTTTTTTCTCCTTTCTTATCCTCCATGTATTTCCCAATTAGAGCAGGCCATTCTTCTTGACCCACACTTTTAAAAGGAAAGTGTAAAATCTCGGGCTTTACTGCAGCCAACATTTTTACATCTTTTCTCTGCCCAACCCCACTGACAGCTTCTCAGAAGCACCCGTCTAAGAGGGCTTTCTCTCCTTCCATTTCCACACAAAGATCTTGTAAATTGCTTCTCGTGTGTTGAGGAAACTGGAAAGTGACCAAATCTTTTCATTATTAAGTCTTTAACATCACGGTAAAGCAGAGCACAGCGTTGTACCTGAGGTGTGCTGTGTCCAAGTCGTGCTGGACATTTAAAGGTAAGATCTTTTCATTTTATCTGGCAAGGAGTTTATAAACCAAACAGAATATGGCAAAATTTACATTTGCACTATGAGATATGTAAGTAAAATGAGCGAAGTCTAGTTTTTATTTAAACAAGACATCGATAATCTACGTTATACTTTCTGTGGTTTCATTAAAATCCTTAAAGACATTGAGTAGATGACTTGAAACTTTATTTTTCAAACCAAGGTACCTGAGAGCTAGCAGGAATATTTTGAGTCAACACATCACTTGATAAACTGGAGAAAGCACGATTGTTGGTGAGAAGGGACAGCATCAGTGCTGCACTGCAAAGCGTCAAGGCACCTGTTCAATCAGGGCATTTTAGCTGCAACATCTGGAAAGGTAGCTTTACTCAGTTTCATAGAACAATCAAGGGAAAGATACTGTACGTGCTTGTCCCTGTGGTATGTCTAAGTTAATTCAGTGGCAGCTGAACTATTCGTTGATTAGAAAACATTATTAAGCATAAGTGCCTTTTAACTGATTTAGAGGCAACTGCGCAGTTCATCCCAGACTTAAGAGCTTCAGTCTCCATATGGACTGCCACATCCCCAACTCCATCATGAAGTCCCAAATTATTTTCTGCATATTGTGCAGAATGCTCTGTTTGGGCCATTTACCTTCTTAATCCAGTTGTATGTGCTCTTCCATCTGTCATTAAAATAACAGTTATTATGTTTCAACAATGTCTCAATTATGCTGGTGTTGGTATTGTAATCACTCTCATTTTCAGTAACTGAACCCTTAGAAATTAGTTCTCACTACAAAGCATGATTAATCCAAAGTCAAAGATAGACTATTGACCCTCACAATTATAACATCCATGCGAAAAGGTTACAGAACTCAGTCCTTCAAGAAGTAGGATGTAACGTTTGAACCAGGTGAGCAATAAGAGTTCTAACATTAAATGAGTGTTGAGATGGATCTGTTTAGTAACCCCCATTAAGATCTTGATTGGGTGACACAGCAATGAGAAGCCCCCCATCACCAGTGAGAGGGGGGCTTTGGAAACAGAGGATTGGTCTCCATTTGATGTAACAGGGCCTCTCCAAAGTGGGTTCTCAGCGAAGGATATCCTTTGCCAAAGATCGACCATTAATGCTCACAGTTACAGCATCCGTGCCAAATGGTCCTTAATATTTGGTCTTGTCCAAAACCTCCATGCTTAGAAGAGATCTCTGGGTTCAAATTTATTTCTACTTTGGTTTTACAGATTTAATACATCATGTTTTATTGGTCCAATAATAGTGTTATGGCTGGTAACACTATTACCAGCCAAGCTGGTAATGGCTCATAGGTTAGGTAGATGGATGGGCAGGGATGAAATGTCTCCGTGGACATTTTGCATGGTACCAAATGTCCTGCAAGGGCCATGTGGGCTGTATGCTTCACCCCCAGCCTTCCTCATGCACCACAGAACACCAGGACAGCTTGCCTCTCAGAGACAAGCTTCCAGGCAATGAGGAGTTCCATGCTGCGCCCTGAAACGTCCCAAGTAAGCTGGAATGTTGATTACCCTCAGAACTCCCCCTTCCACCTGAAATCGAGAGGGATTTGAAAGAAGATTAGTGTCATTTAGGATACTTGGCGACTTAATATCTGCCTTGGAAAATACAGAGTAGACATTAATGGAATGATGGAGGAGTGAACACATGGTGTGACGTGACCTTTCATGTCCTTTGGGACAAAGAACATGAAATAACTCACCATAAAGTGATTGGCAAAGAGGCATTTGCCTGGGTCAAGGGACCAGGTGATGACTCTGAGAGACAGAGTCAAGGAGGGCTTCCAGAAACCCCAGGAAAGAAACCTGGACAAAAAGAATCAGCTTTAAACTTGGGCCAAACCAGGGATAACACGAGATCAGAATCCAGATCTCTCCTCTCGCCCTCTCTCCTGGCCACATGCTATTCCCTCAACAGGAGGAAGTTTCTAAATGTAATTAGAATTGAAGTTTTGGCTTTTAATGCAACTAGGTGTTTTAATTATCAACCAAAGAACATTTTATGACCTGAGTATGAGCAGAGAAGTGTGGGGCTGGCCCTCACTTTCATGCAGTGGATAAACCACTTCCGCTGAGTAAATTCCAGCTTAACAATGGGAAGTAAAAATAAACCTGCTTCTGATTTCACCCCAAGAAAGTTGTAAAAATTACAGAGAAAATGTAATTTTTAAAGGGGCAACAGGCAAGTAAAAGGCTATTACTATGGAACAAACCCCACAATGTCACATTCGTAATTCATAGAAATTGCAAAATAAGCATCAAGTGGTCACTTAACACTATGGCAAGTGCTAGCAACATGAAGTTAAAAAAAAAATATATCACCCTCAAGAACCTCAAAAGCAGAAAGGGAGACATCCGAAGACCGTAGCTCCTTTCCAGCAGTGGTTTTGCGGCAGGCGGTGGGATCTTGTCATTGCACGTATTTCAAGTTCTTCATCAGGGCGCACCGGTCAAGAGGACAAGTCAGTGTAGCAGTGTGGGGAGATTTGTTTATACTCTCTTGACATTCGGCCAGAAGATCGAGCCAGGGCAGCATGCCCTTGACCACCACAATTATCCGTGAGGAGTTCAGCATTTTGCCAAGACTTGTGAGAACAAAGAAGAATGCAAGAGCACAAGATGTGACATTTTAAGTCAGAGAGGACTGGCTTGGAAAATATTAAAGAAAGCATATATATATGAAATTTATGGCCTCACCAGGTAATCCAGCCAAATGCAATGTTTTCTGATAAATCAAACAGGATAATTCTGGAGCAAATTGTTATGCTGATGAAGCAAGTTTCTTCTTGAATAAATATTCTTTATTGTGACTTTTTAAAAAAAACTTTTTATTGAGATATATAGTTAACATTAAAAACTATTTTAATGCTATTTAGTTGTTTCTCCCAACCCTGTATTTTCTAATAGACCTTACTCTTGCCCAATAAAAATGTACCAGGGACTCTTCTTCTTAGAAACACAATGTCCAGACCAGTTAAGAAAAGCTAGCTTATCCCTGGCTGGTGTGGCTCAACGGGTTGGACCATTGGCCCCTGAACCAAAAGGTTGTGGGTTTGGTTCCTGTCTGGTTAGAGCACATACCTAGGTTGCACGTTGGATCTCAGGCTGAGGCACGAATGGGAGGCAACCAATGAACGGTTTCTCTTTCACATTGATGTCTCTCTATCTCTCTCTCCTCCCCTTCCTCTCTAAAATCAATAAATAAAGCCTTGGGTGAGGATTTAAAAAAAAATTGTGAAGAAAAGGTGGCTTACCGCATCCTCCCAACCACAAATTGCTTGAATTTTATTGACAATTTTATTTTCATTCTCTTTATAAAGAACTTCTGCCAGAAATTCCTCTAGCTAGAATTACCTCACTAATTTAAGATAGTATTGTGAGCATTCAAATTTATTGGTTTTTTTCTTTCTCAAAAATAGAAATCATCAGAAACTACTTCATTGCATAATGATTATTTTTTCATTTAAGCTTGAGTCAAATACTGTGAGTAAAGTGATGCCTCTATGTACACTGAAATAACCAAAATTATTCCTGATTAATAGGACTCTATTTTCTGACACTGGCCAATAATCTGTCCACCATAGACCAAGATAATCCTTGTTGTTGCTGATATTTAATACTCCAGAAAGTGCACTGTACTTTCAAGGATCCTCAAGCCTCTTTGGCTTTGAGGCTTTAAGACTGATTCAACTCTTTTTGTGCAAATTTTAAACATTCTCCAATAATGAAATATTACTACTCAAGGTATTAAAAAACAGAAATTGTTCAGTGAAGCTTACCTACATGATCTAGTTATATTATTTGCCCTTAACACATTTGTTGATGGTCTGCTCTAAGCAGAGAACTATATGTTCCAGGTACGAAGGAAAATGAAATGAACAGGACACAGCCCCAATTGTTACAATTCAGTGAGGGAGAGACAGGTGTACACAAAGAGTTAGAATATGCAACACCTAGAGTTTGCGGTGCAGTGGAAATTGGGGTGGTCCCAGCTATCGCCGTAACCAGTTGAGTAACAGTGAACGTAACTCAGAGAGTCTCTGTAACATAGTCCCTTAACATGTAAGATGAGGTGTTATGGGGGCTGGTTCAGTGCTGTCCAAATATTTTGGATTACATCCATCCACCAGTGAAACTTGTTACATCACACCTCCATTATTTATTTACAATGATGTGCATGTGACTTATTGTATACACTATTACACAACAATTAACTTGAGAGGCTTTTAAAAACTACCAAGGCCAGGATCCCTACCAAACTAATTATATCAAGCTGTCGGGGAATGAGGCATGTACACATGAATATCTTTTAAAGTACCCAAGGCTGAAAGATAATACATATGAACAAGAAGCAAAATTAGTATTTACTTTCAAATTTGTCAGAATGTACTGTGAAGAAATCTGATAAAATTAGACAAAATAAAATGGGACTATTTAGATAAAATGAAGGTAATTACTTAGAGAACCACAATCAGAGAAGGCTTCTCCAAGAATGTGATATTTGCTGAATGAGGAGCTGAACTGTGTGGGTGATGGGTGTGTGGGGCAGGGAGAGGGGTTTCGACAGTAAGAATATTAAAAAAAAAAAAAAAGCAGGAGATCTACGTTCAGAAAAGTAAATGAATGGGAACAAAGAGGACTCAGTCAAGAGCAAGAGTAGCATGACATGAAGCTAGAGAATTCAACACAGGCTGGCCCTACAGGGTCTTATAATTTAAAGCACAGTTTATTCAAACCACAAAAGAAAGCCATTAAGGCAGGACTTCCAGCCAAGATGGAGGCATAGGTGAATACACTGTGCCTCCTCACACAACGAAAATGAAAGACAACAAAGATTTAGAAACAAGAAAACAACCAGAACTCATAGAAAATGGAACTGTACAGAAGTCCAACAACCACTCATCCAGACCGGTAAGAGGGGCAGAGTCGCAGGCAGGAAAAAGTGGAGGTTGGCAGACCCAGGTGCACAGGCAGCAGCTAACAGACCCCAGGCACTGGGTGGCAACTGTGCAGACCCAGTGAGGCTATGCAAGGCAGCTGGCTGACCAGGTGGTCCCACATTCAAACACAGATAATCCAGGTGAAGGAGAAGCAACGGAAGGAACTGGAATCCAAGAGAGAGCAGAGCAAGTGCCATATTTCCCTCTCAGGCCCCGCCCCCACATACAGCATCACTAACCAGCCACTGGGCTGCCCTGCCTTGGGAACATCTAAGGTTCCACCCCTCACTATGTAACAGCCACAACCAGACCAAAAAAAAAAAAAAATGACTCAAACTGGAGAATAAATCAAAGCCCCAGAGCCAATTTATCTAAGCAATCAAGAGATAGCCAACCTATCAGATGCACAGTTTAAAGCCCTGGTGATCAGGATGCTCACAGAATTGGTTGATTTTGCTCACAAATTACATGAACAAATGCAGGCTACAATAAGTGAAATGAAGGAAAACACATAGGGAACCAATAGAGATGGGAGGAAAACTGGGACTCAAATCAATGGAGAGGACCAGAAGGAAGAAAGAAACAACCAAACAGAAAAGAAGGAAGAAACAAGAATTAAAAAAAATGAGGAGAGGCTTAGGAACCTCCAGGACATCTTTAAACATCCCAACATCTGAATTATAGGGGTACCAGAAGGGGAAGAAGAGCAACAAGTGGAAAACTTATTTGAACAAATAATAAAGGAGAACTTCTCCAATCTGGCAAAGGAAATAGACTTCCAGGAAGTCCAGGAAGCTCAGGGAGTCCAAAGAAGGTGGACCCAAGGAGGAACACACCAAGGCACATCGTAATTACACTAACAAAGATTAAAATGAAGGAGAGAATTCTAGAAGCAGCAAGAGGACAAAAGGGGACAGTCACCTACAAAGGAGTTCCCATCAGACTGTCAGCTGATTTCTCAAAAGAGACCTTACAGGCAAGAAGGGGCTGGAAAGAGGTATTCCAAGTCATGAAAGTCAAGGACCTATATCCAAGATTGTTCTATCCAGCAAAGCTTTCATTTAGAATGGAAAGAAAGATAAAGTGCTTCTCAGATAAGGTCAAGTTAAAGGAGTTCATCATCACCAAGCCCTTATTATATGAAATGTTAAAGGGACTTACCTAAGAAAAAGAAGATAAAAAAATTACAGTAAAAAGACAGCAAATTCACAGATATTAACAAGTACACCTAAAACAAAAGCAAACTAAGCAAAGCAAACACTAGAACAGGAGCAGAAACACAGAAATGGAGATCACATGGAGGGTTAGCAACAGGGGAGTGGGAGGAGGGGGGGGAAGGTACAGAGAATAAGTAGCATAGACAGTAGGTAGAAAATAGACAGGGGGAGGGCAAAAATAGTGTGGGAAATGTAGAAGCTAAAGAACTTATGACACATGGACATGAACT
>PVKU01014550.1:0-22484 GCA_004027475.1 Anoura caudifer | reverse complement strand
TGAGGTTTAACTGTGTAATACTGAGATGGGTAAGGCAGCTGGCATATATGAAGCCTGCAGGGACAGGCACAGAATAAGTTTTTATTGATTCAGTATAAAAGACCTGGGATGTCCCTGGGGTTGCTAAAAACAGATAGAGGTGAGAGGTACAAACCATGACCCAATCTTGTTCTGTAGGGTCAATCTGGTGGAAACATCCTAGAACACCTTTAGGGTCACAACCAATTTTTATATATAGATGCTTCCTAGTAATAAAAGGCAAGCCCATTTTCCAAGAGTTATAATGCCAAGAGTTAGTGTGGTTAGGAGAAACAATTCTGATAATAGGTGCCCTGGTGCCTGGCCCCTCCCACCACATATTAGTATATAGTTGTTGAGGCTGGGCCAGAACTGTTGTTGTGTCAGGCTTAGCTAGTATTCTCCAGTTAGCTCCCCAATTATCCACTACAGGAGGACTTTTGGGGAGGAAAGCAATGGTGGCATTTGGTCCTTGGCATAAAGACCAGAACACTGAGTCATTAGGACTAGTGACTAAAGTACAAGTAGGAACTGTAGGGGGATTGGAAGTATGGTAGACCCCCATGTAGATATGGTAGCTACCGTGGAGAGCTGATAGTAATCACTGTGTTGCTCTTTGTTTTCAGTGTAAAGTTGCTCCTTTAAAGGAAAGTGCAGTGTTAATTAGGACTGAAAAACAAACCGCTACATGCTCAGCAACATAAAAAGTATTTTTCGGCACTGGTATTCAGTGTGTTTTCTTCTAGTGGGCCATCAGGGGGCATCCATACTCCTCCGGTCCACTGAGTATCGTTAGTAGAAAAAGGAGGTTCAACATTCCACCAGTATGCAACTTAAATGCTGGTGGATCAATAATGTGGGCCCAATAGATAAGAGGAATTAGCCTTAGTAGCTAGGCCTTCCCCCCTGGGCAAAGTATAATGCCAATTAAAAGCAAAGATTCAACTGAATTGGCTGACAGCACTGCTAGGTAAGCAATAAAAATGTTTTCTGGGGTGTCTTCTACTCTTGTTTCAGCAAGAATTTCCTTGGCTCGAGTATTAAGAGTCTAGATGTATCCCCATGTAGTTGGGGCATGCCAAAAGGGAACAATATGAGGCATCAGGGGGTTGTTGCCCTCGGCAGGAAGCACCTGAGCCTCAGCCCCTGTCATTGGGGCAGGCCCCATCCTCCTCCATTGGCAGACCCAAGCCCATGTGTGATGCTGTGGGTGTCCATGTTCCTCCTGGTTGTTCAGTGTCAGCTGTGCCACCTTGCCTGCTAGTTGATCAGTTCTCTCCTTCAGGTAGCAGAGCTTGACATTTTTCCTGCTCATGATAAGGCTTTACTCTTTTGGCTGGCAGCCAGACAGGACCTGTAGGAATGGAAACACACACATACCCTCTTCCCCATGGTAAGAGGTCTACAGGGTCCTTCCAGGGACCATCTCCCAGTGTATCTCTATATAAAACCTGAGGAAAAGATGACTTTGGCTCTTTTTTTCTTAAAATGTTTCTCAATTGGAATACAGAGTGATACACCACAACTTAAAAAGATTATAGGGCTACAAGACTAACATATTCAAATTCTCTGGGAAGTACTCATGACTCCCCCTTTTTTTTGTTTTTTTTTTAAGTAGATTTTTAAAGGTATGATGAGCCTGTTCTATAATTGCCTAACTGGCTGGGTTGTAAGGCATTCCTGTTTTATGCTGGATATTCCAATGCTGAAGGAAAACTTGAGTTGAATGGGCAAGATATCCTGGGCTGTTATCAGTTTTAATTTGCCGTGGCTGTCACGAATGACTAAAGCCCTCAAGCCAATGGGCTTATGTATATTTTTTGCAGACTCTCCTGTTAGAGCAGATGCATGTAGGGCACCAGAATAAGTATCAATAGAAATATGAATGTATTAGAATTCTCCAAAGGGAGAGTAATGAGTGACATCCGTTTGCCAAATTATTTGAGAACCTAGTCCTCAAGGATTAACTCCCATAGATGGAGGTGCCTTGGTAAGAGCTTGGCAGTCTGGACATTCTTTAACAATTTGCTTAGCTTGGGAACAAGGAATGTTAAATTGCTTTCAGAGCGCCTGGCTATTTTGATGGAAAAACTGGTGAGAAGCTGCTAACTGCTGGAAGGCAGTAAGGGAACTAAGGCATCTGCCTTATTCTTACCATTCACCAAGGGGCCAAGCAGGCCTGAGTTGGATCAAAAATGACTAAACACGGGGACTGAAAAAGCAAATCTTTTTAAGGTCTGTGTCAGCTAAGGGAATGATAAAGAAATAGTCCTTTAACTTCTTCCTATTACTTTTCTTGTTTAGCCCTGGAGGTCTGATTCTCCCCTTCCTGGGAGGGTCCTCTTGGCTTTAAGCCCTTAAGGCTCCGCTACCTGATTCACAATGGGCAGGGAGCACTGTAAAGAAGGCTCCAAGTGGAGGCTGAAAAACAACCTCAGTTTTAAAAATGCCTCTTTTTTTCTCTCTGCTTGGAAAGACAGGCCCCCTTCTGGTTTCTGCAAGTGGCAATGACTTTGAGCAGCAAGTTAATTGCCCTGTTGTTTTCAGGACCTGGCAGCTTCAAGGTTTAGAGTTCAAGAAAAGTGGGAAAGATGAGGGTAGAGTGTTGTGCTTAAATATGTTTTAGACAAAATTGGTTATGCACCAAGGACCTTTCGTGACTCCATTGAATATCCCTTCCCTCGGAGAGAATAGCCAGTTCTTCTCCCAGGAGATGATCAGTGTTTACAGATACTGAGTTAAAAATGGTGCTTAGTCTTCCATGGAGAAGGACAAGTTCTCCTCTGGAGCCAGTACACCTATATTTCATTTTTACAATAAAAGGTCATGGCTTTGGCATAAACAAGGAGGATTCTTAATATTTTCTAACATGTCACACCCCCATCCCACTTATAGCTTGCATTAGACTGGCAAACTTATGAACACATTCATAACTTTCAGAAACTTTTTTCTCCACTGGCAAAAACACTTACTTTTTTTGTTTGTTAATTTTTAGCGATTACTGCATTCCTCAGTGATTACTGCAATTTTTAGTGATTACTGCATTTGTTTCTGTTTCAAAACAGAAACAAAAACAAAATTCAAGCAAACCATTATTTTCAAATTAAATCCTCTAAAGGAGGGAGTGAAACACTAGCCTTAGAATCTTCTCTCATACCACCTGGTGCTATTTCAACTTCTGCCTATTTCCTAAATAACTAAGTCTAAAGATCCCTTATCATGGAGACATCCAGCAGCCTTAAAAACCTGCTGAATTAGCTTAAAACATTGTTCCTGTTCCTTAGAGAGCCTGTTCCCATGGTAGAGGAGTTGTAGAAACCTTTAAAGAAAAATTTTTAACAAATAACAAATAAAACAACCTTTTTCTGAAATTCCTCCAGCCGCAAGGGTGGTGATTACAAAACAAGTTTCAGTTTTGCTTTTACTCTTACTGCACCTTTAAACCCTACTTGTTGCTAGTGAGGGGACTGTAGTGGGTTAAAATGTGCTATTGCTGAAAGGCAGTCAGGGAGGGGGTACTGGACAATCCAAGTACCCTAACACTGCTTATAGGTCTCAGGTCCTTCCCCATGGATCTAAGACTGCGAGGGGGGACTTGAAGTGCTACATGACCAACCTTTATATAGTGCTTTCCTCGATGAGCCAAGAGTTAAATTACTGTGATTCGAATTTCCTGTGAGACCCCATCATGTCTCAGAGATTGACCCCAGACACCTCCGCAAGGCCCCTACTCATGTAGGAATGTCTGAGATCTCAACCCAGAGGGATGAATGCCTCTTATCTTTGATGCTCAGTGAGAACCTAAGACACTCATAAATAACCCTGTAACTAATGATGCAGGGTGCAGCCAGGAGGGGGGGCCCAAAATAGGGATTTGGAATGGGGCCCAGAACTCAGGGTGTCCAGGAAATATTAGAGGGACATATAAGATGTCCTCACCCCTTCCTCCACAGGTATGAGTTGGGGGAAGGGACACATGGAGCAGGGACATGCAGAGCTGCTAATCCATGGCATGGTCATTTAACATATCTATAGCCTTCCGCTGGTAGCTTAGATGTGTTAAATAGCTGTGGCCATGCTCTGAGCCAGGGGGATGGAAAGGACTCCCCCAAGATGTGACTGGGGGAGGAACCCCAAGTTAAAACACCTGCAGGGGAGCTTGGAGAAGATTGGCTCCAGAAAATGGGGACACACCTGCCCAGAATCATGATGGTATCCCAAAAAATCTTGGAATATACAGGAATGCTGGAAGGTGTAACTGATTGTAGGAGGAGTTGGAAATAGGGGTACAGAAGAGATTTGGCATGGGGATTTAAACGGAGATGTGGCAGCCATTGAAGTAAAATCCACACACTTTCACAAGAGTTAGGACCCTCACAGCCCTGTGAGGGAAAATCACCATGTGGCTTTAGCAGAGAATTGCCACTTGGCTTTGCCCGAGTGGAGACCGTCTTGCAGCTTTGCCAGAGGGAGGAGATTCCACGCAGTTTCACCAGAGTACAGACCCCTGTAGCTTTGGTGGAGAGGGAGAGCCACATGGCTTTGCCAGAGTGGGGACCCCTTCCCCACAGCTTTGGTAGAAGAAGGACCACATGGCTTTGGGGTGCTCCTTTTGGCTGTGTGGCCTGGGAACAGGAGAGACTTTGCCTGGAAGAAGGGTGAAAGAACTCCTGACAGTAGGCCATGAGAAGGTGCCACATGGCTTTGGATTAATTAGAGATCCTGCCTGGACGACGACACAGCTAACAATGCCAAGAGCCTGGATCCCGGACGTGTGCTTCTCTTCCTTGCCGTTATGGTACCCTGAATTAGGGCAGAGGGAGATAAGAAGCACTGTGGGCATCTGTGGGTATCCTAAAGGACTTTGATATTTTAATGAAGATGTTAAGTCACTACTTTAACTCCATATAGCATTAAATAAACATTTCCTTTCCTTTTCACAAATCTCTGGCTTTGAGAGGCATCTTTCCATAAGGCAGCAGACAATAACGGACCTTCTGTTGCTCTGTAACACTAACACTGAGTCCTAAAAGCAATCTTAGGAGTCTGGTTGAAACCGAAACATTCATTCACTATCTGCTTTTCTGTTTACAGGTAGGCAGAGGGAAAAGGAGAAATCAAAAGGGCTGCAAGAAGCAGCTTTTAGAGAAAGAATGCACTGAGGCACTTGTATTACTAAAGCTAATTGAAAGGAAAATTCATTGCTCTCTCTCCCAAGCCTAAAACCTGATTGGGGGTTATGCCACGGGGAAGGGCTTGTGAGTATTTTTACAGTGTTCCTCCTATTGCATGAACTTTTGATTGCAGCTGGCAGGAAACCTAGTGTTCTGTCCTGGTCCATGTCTCAGCTTATCCTCTCATGGGTGTCTTTCAGTGGTGGGTGCCCTTGTGGCTCTTAACTATCTGACCCATGCCCAGGAATTACGGCAATTGCCAGAGAGAGAGAGAGAGCAAGGCTTCTGCTTATTAAAGAGAGTGCAGTTGCATGAGAGAGTGACCCTGGAAAAAGCCCCCTTTTCTCTGAAATCCATCACACCCTACAACCTTACTTTTAAGCAAGATGCTTTTCAGCACTTGGTGTCATCAGCCCTTTCCTGAGCTGATGCACACTCTCCCACCAAGTTGGTGTGTTGTCCACAACTGCAGCCCATAGTCCCTGGGTCTCTGTTCCTGGTGCCAGATAATGCAGACTCTGGCCTGCTGGAGTCTGTGTGTTGTGGGTGCCTTAAACAAATTCACACAAACTGCAGAAGTCCCGTGGAGAAAAAGGGATGCCAAGACCACTCTCTGAAAGACAGTGCCTTGGCCACTCTCTCAAGGGGAGAGCACCTTGACCCTTACCTGGACAGGCTTTTATTGCTTTCTAGTCACATTACATCAAAGAAGGTTCTCATTATTTCTAGCTTTGCATTAAGTGATTACTTCTTATGAGAGAGAGAGAGAGAGAGAGAGAGAGAGAGAGATGCAAATGCAAGGGGATGATAAAAATGATTGATTTGGTTACATTTTGTCCTTCGGACATCTTAGCACAGACTTAGGGAGTTGCTTCAGAGATATACATTGAACATATGCAGTTTTGGCTCAGGGTGAGGGAGTTTTAGCAAAAGCAAGTCTCGTAACTACCTAGGTACAATGCAGGCCTGATTCCCTGTGGGAAAGCTGATCTGCCACCTGCCTCCTGTGTGCTACCTCACATTCAATCGATTTTCTGGGTCAGTGCTGGGCTATATTTGCCACACCATGCTGATTGGTTCCCTATAGTAGGGTGTATTGGATTTCAGAGAAAAAGGGACTTCTTCCAAGGTCGCCCTCTCTTGTGGCCACTTTGCATTTGCACCCTCTTTAGTAAGCAGGAGCCTTGCTCTCTCTCCCAAGCATTTGCTGCATCTCTCAGGCATGGATCGAGCAATTAAAAGCCATAAAGGTGCTAGCCGCTAGGAGACACCTGTGAGATGATAAGCTTGAATGTGGACTGGGAGAGAATGCTAGGTTTTCTGCTAACCATAAGCAAAGTCCACACAATGAGAGGCACACTATAAGAACACTCACAAGCCTATCTGTGTGAACAAGCCCCAACTAGGTTTGGATTTGGGCGAAAGAACAAAGACTTTCCCTTTAATCAGCTTTAAAAACAGCAACTAGTTACAGGGCTATTTACAGGCATCTCAGCAGATTCTTTCTTTCAGGCCACCTCTTGTAGTACTTTTGATTTTGCCTTTTCCCTCCATCTGCCTGCATAAGGAAAAGTGGATAGTAAATGAGTGTTTCAGTTTCAACTGGACTCTGAAAATCACTCTCCAGAAGAATTTAGTGTTAGACACAGGTTTTGTATGAGAGTGTTTGACATTTGCCAAGCTCTGAAAACAAAAAGCATTTCTTCCCCTCTGCCTGAGAAATTGGGTTTTCCCACATGAGTCAGAACCTTGTGAGGGTGTGTGGGATCAATTCCTGAGATGTGCAGGGGCCTTATAGGGACCTCCAAAATGATTTAACATAACTTCTGGCTAGTCTTGGAAGCAAGATATAAAGGTTGGTCACCTAGTACTTTGAGCCCCCCTGCCTTGTAGTTTTAGATGCTTGGGGGAGAACCTGAAACCCATAAGCAGGGTTAAGGTACCCAGAATGTGCAGTACCCCTCCCTGACTGTCTTCCACTAACAGCACAGTTCAACCAACTACACTCTCCTCATTAGCAAGAAACAGGATTTAAAGGTGCAGTAAGAGCAAAAGCAAAACTGAAACTTGTTTTGTAATCACCGCACTTGCGGCTGGAGGAATTTCAGAAAAAGGTTTCATTTGTTAAAATTCTTTCTTTAAAGGTTTCTATAGCTCGTCTACCGTGGGGAACAGGCTCTCTAAGGAACAGGAACAATATTTTAAGCTAATTTAGCAGCTTTTTAAGGCTGCTGGATGTCTCCATGATAAGGGATCTTTAGACTTAGTTATTTTGGAAATAGGCAGAAGTTGAAATAGCACCAGGTGGTATGAGAGAAGATTCTAAGGCTAGTGTCTCACTCCCTCCTTTAGAGGATTTAATTTGAAAATAATGATTTGCTTTAATTTTGTTTTTGTTTCTGTTTTGAAAGAAATTGCTCAGTTTCAAAATGTTTTGCTAAACCTCTGGGAAATGGAATGAGATTTTGAATGTTGTTGCATCATAAGGATTTAAATTGATTGTTTAAAGAGGGGAAAAAGGTCTCACTTCCCTCAGACAGTAAAAAGCGCAGAAAGAAAAACAACGAGAAATTGTGCCTGTTAGGTACTCTGAATCCTCCTTCTAGAGGCCCAGGGTCTGCTTTGGTCCTAGTAACAAGCCGTACCAAGTTTGGTATCCTCACTCCCTCTTCTCCAGCCTACCTATAGTTGTCAAGGGTACTAGATAATGAGATAGCTCACTTCTGAGCACACTCAAGGAATGCAGTCATCACTAAGAATTAACAAACAAACAAAAAGGTAAGTGTCTTTGCCAGTGGATAAAAAACTGTTCCTGAAAGTTATGAATGTTTTAATAAATTTGTCAATCTAAAGCATGTTAATTGCTTACTTTTACTTGTCACTAAAGGTTTAGAATTTTAATTAAATTGGGAAAAATATATAATTTTAATAATGAAAGGTATAAATCAAAGCCTGTGTTAAAGATGTATAGAAAACACGAAGACCAAAGGATCGCAGTTTGATTCCCAGTCAGGGTACATGCCTGGGTTGCAGGCCAGTTCCCAGCAGGGGACACAGGAGAGGCAACCGCACATTGGTATTTCTCTCTCTCTCTCCTTCAATTCCCCTCTAAAGATAAAATAAATAAAATTTATTTTAAAAAATTTTAAAAAAGAAAACACGAAGAATTCCATAGTCTATTAGACACAAGAGCCAATGTATCTGTTATTTCAAGCCAATATTGGCCCCCAGAGTGGCTGTTAATTAAAGCAGATATTTCTATAAATGTGATGGGGTTGTGATATGTTAAAGAACTATTAAGAATCCCCCTTGTTTATGCTGGAGCCATGACCTTTTATTGTAAAAATGGAATATACGTCTACTATTTCCTGGGGAGAACTAGTCCTTCTCCACAGAAGACTAAGCACGATTTTTAACTCAGTATCTGTAAACACTGATCATTTCCTTGGGGAAGAACTGGCTATTCTCCAGGAGGGAAATGTTAAAACTTTGTCACAAAAGGCTCTTCGTGCATAACCACTTTTGTCTAAAACATATTTAAGCAGAATCTTGCCCCCCCATCCTTCCCATTTTCCTTACAAACTCTGAACCTAGGAGCTACCAGGTCCTGGGAACAATAGGGCAATTAACTTGTTACTCAAACTCATTGCAACATGCAGAAACAGCAGGGGGTCTGTCTTTCCAAGCAGGAAAAAAATAGCACTTTTAAAACTGAGGCTGTTTTTCGGCCTCCACTTGGAGCCTCTTTCACAGTGCTTCCTGCCCATTGTGAACCAGGAAGCAGATCATTAAGGGCTTAAAGCCAAGAGGAGCCCTCCCAGGAGGGCTAGGATCAGACTGCCCTGGCTAAAGAGGAAGAGTGATGGTATAAAGTTAAAGGACTATTTCTTTATGATTCTCTTAGCTGACACAGACCTTTAGAGACTTGCTTGTTCAATCCCTGTGTTTAATAATTCACAACCTTTAGAGAGATTTCACCGCAAGGTTTTACCTCAAGGCATGTTAAATATTCCCACTATTTGTCAGCATTTTGTTCATCAGGCCATTCAATTAGTAAGAATTTATTTCCCCAAAGTGTTATTTATCATTACATGGATGATATCTTAATTGCTGCAGCTTCCCAGAAAGAGTTAAAGCAAGTTTATCTCTGCCTTAAAGGATATGTTTCTTAAGGAGTATTATTTATAGCCTCAGAAAAAATACAACAGTGTCAGCCCTGGCAATATTTGGGGTTCAGTCAGACCCCCAAATAGTTCACATTCAGGTGCAACTTCTTTAACGCTTAACAGCTTACAGCAGCTGTTGGGAACTATTAATTGAATTTGTCCCAGTTTGAGAATTACTATAAGACCATTAACTAACCTATTTAATATCCTTAAAGGAGACTCTGTTTTAAACTCTTCCTGAACTTTAAGTAGCCAGGCCCTATTAAGAATTAACTATAGTAAATCAACATATTCAACAGTGGCAACTAACTAGAATTAATTCACAGCTTCTGTCTGGCTTTTCTGGTTTTTCAGACTTTAGGCACCGCAACAGGTCTTATAGGACATCTGTCACCCCATTTCGCTATGATAGAGGGGCTTTTTCTGTCTCATCAACCACAATGCACTATTACCACCTATGTAACTGCATTTTGCCATCTTATTATAAAGGGGCATGAGGCAAATGCAACAGTTATTTGGATATGATCCTGCCTTTATTCATGTCCCCTTAATTCAGGTTTAGTTACAAGGATTAACAGCTCAATCTTTACAATTTCAGTGTGCCATAGCTGACTTTGTAGGAGGACCAGAAATTAATCTGCCCTTGTTATGGAACATAATTCGGAAAGTAATGATTCTGGTGCGATTTGGGGTAATGGAGTGAGGCTTTATTACATGCGTGGACAAAGAGGAGGCATCTCCAAATTCTGGGCCCCAAACCTTGGCTGAGCAGGGCTTTTATTGCTCTCTGGATGCCCTATCCTACGTGGCAGAAGTAGGAGGTAAAGAAGCTGATGCAAAAAATAACTCTAGGGTTGAGGTGTCCTTGAGGTGTCCTTATCGGCAGGTGGGTATTCAGAAGTCAAAGCGGGAGCTAGCTGCTATGTACAGAAGCCAAAAATGGGAGTTAGCTGCTACATTCCCCCCTTTGATGCTAAACAGCACTAGTGTCTGCTTTAGCATCAACATAATAGTCTGCATATTCTTCTTCCTCGATTTGGGTGGGTTGCAGTCTCTGGTAATGGTGTCTCTGGAGGGTGAGGATTTTGCTGTTGCCTTTCTAGTAACTGTAGTCTCTATCTGTTGGACTAAAGTGCAAAGCAGGCATGGACTAACTGTAATAGCTAGGAACAATAATAATAAATGGCTTATTACTGGGGCTAAAACTGAATACATGATAGATTGCCACCAAGGGGTGGATGCCCAAGTTTGGTCCTGGTTCTTAATCTTGTTCTGGATATCCTGGAGTTTGTGGATATTTTCTTCTACCAAAGCTGTAGGGGCCTGTACTCTGGTGAAACTGCATGGAATCTCCTCCCTCTGGCAAAGTTTATAATCATATAAAGGACAATGGACGAAGGTCTCATCTTCTTGTAAGTACTTCCGGCTGGACATGGACGTCGTCCTATATACCATTGGGTCAGGGGTGCCATGAAAGGGAGGGGTGCAGCACAGAGGGAGTCCTTCCTGTAAGGGGAAGGACTTTACAGAATCCTGGTCAGTTGGCAGTCACCAGAAAGTCACAGGCTTGGTGTCCAAAGGCTGGCATTACTGGACAGTTGGCATTCTGGTCAGGTCATATTCTGGAGGAGATAGATTTGAAAAGACAGTTGGAAGCACAATTAAATCATAACCACTAAATGATCAAGGCAGGGTCTTAGGTAAAGAAATGGCTTATCTGGAGGAAGGTGTACAAGGCATATTACACCTATCCAAAACTCTGGTGGCCCAGTATATTTCACTGGGGCTGAGGGGACTATATTGGGATTTCCCTCCTGTCACATATCTGGGCCTTTCCTGTCCAAGCCATCAAGACAGAAAAGGGCAAATTAGTTCTAAAGTGAAGCCCACAAACTGCCCCAACCCTTCACCAACCCAACCACTTAGTTCAGTGAAACCGTTGAGCCTCATGGGGCGATGATGAAAATGGGCTTCTCCAGTGAGGCCTATATTGCAACCAATCACCCAGGTAATGAGGTCATAGGCATACACCCTATGAAAACAGAAGAACGCACAGGTTAATTCATACAACAATCCCCAAAAACAGTCTCTGTGGCTATGAGATGGTCCTTTGGTAAGACAGTTGCCAGGTCTTCCTGCTTGTAATTGTCCATCCTTGGTGACATTACAGATCCAGTTTCAACTTTCAAATGAAAGCAAACTTCTAAGACAGTTAGCTGCACCATTCTGATGTCTGATACTGAGCTTTATGATTTTCCTTAAATCTCAATTTTTCTCCTTAAAATCACCCTCATTGTTATTACAGGGATTACTTTGGGTCCTGCTTTTAATTTTCACTGTTCATTTGCATAAACACACCAATGCAGCCTAGATCACCTATGATCTTTTCGTCTCCTTTGCTGAAACTCACACAGGGAACCCTTACATTGACTTCTCAGTCTGCCCCTTGGGGCACAGAAGCAGAGCCACACATCTGCCATCTGACTTCGCCTGTACCAGTCGTTGCACTCAAATCCTTGAGCCTTTCATTGTGCCTACAGGTTCCTCTTTAGCCATCTTTCAGAAAGGCAACCTTCATTCCTTCCCTGGAAAGACTGGCACAAACCGCAGAACCAACCAAAGTACCAGGCTTTTTCTTGTGGGCTTTCGCTAGCTTCGCAAGTCAATCCCAGTTCCTCAGGGCTTTCTGGTGACAACCAGAACCCATACATGCCTCCTTCAGGTGTGACATTCCAGTGAAAGTCTTGGCTAACAAAACCACTATTAACGACTAGTCTTACTGGTTTTATGCAAAGAAACCTTATGTCATCAATCACTCCATCAGAATGCCAAATTCTGGAGGGATCAGGTAGGGAGAAAAATAAAAAGTGTGAAGGAAAATCCTTTTCCTTCTAATATCACCAAAATTGCATCTCTATGCCTTATATATCCCAGTACTAACTAACACTACGTAATTCTTGTTCAAAACTTTCACTTTTCCATTTATCTTTAGTTTCCCACAGACCTTCTGCAATGTTCACAAACTTTCTAATATTTCTTTTTTCTTGTTCACATTCCTACAGATTATGAAGTTTCAACCTTCCCTAGAATCCTCAATTTCCTTTTCAGAGCAGATACAGGGCAAAATCTGAAACAATACACAAGTAGAGGCATTCTCCCCAACCGGTTACAGGCGACCTTAAATTAGGTCTTACAGATACAGGATTCTGCTCAGAAACAATTCCCTACTGGAACCACATTCCCATAATGCCAGAAAAAGTGCAGTTGAGGTTTCTTTTCTTCCAGGTTTAAAACTTTCACATCCTTTATACATATTCTTACACATCCAGATTTTTAACCATTATTCACTTTTAATCCTAGTTTCTTTCCCACACTGGGAAGGACTATACTTAAACTTAGTACATGGCAGCAAAAAAATCTCTAGCACCACTGGTACCTTCTACTAAAAGTCTCTAAATTTGCAGGCACATCTTGTAGTTTTCCTAAAGCTTAGACCTTGCAAACACCATTTATCCATTATCTCCTTGCAAACACCTTATCTCCATTAAAGACCTTCAGAATCAGAGCCATCTCTGTCCTTGTCTAGCTGGGAGGCTGGTTACAGCATGCGAACAGTCTCCTGTCCCAAGGTGAGCTTATCTGCCTCCTGTAGGAGGATTACTATGGCTACTATCCCCCTCAAGCAAGCAGGGGCAATCCGGCCGCAGCATTGTCTAGCTACTTGGACAGATAGGCTACAGGCTTGTGCCAAGGTCCAACCTCCTGAGTCAGGACCCCTAGGGCTACCTTATCTCATTCATGGGCAAACAGGGAGAAAGGCTTGCCAGGGTTGGGCAGGCTGAAGGCTGGAGCTCTGACCAGGAGTTTTTAGTTTTTCAAAGGCACTCTGCTGCTCTGGTCCCCAGTTGAATGGGGCAGTCTCGGCCCCCCTTAGGGCCTGGTACAGTGGTTTAGCTATTTCTGCATACCCTGGAATACATATTCGGCTGAATCCAGCTGTCCCTAAAAATTCTCGAAGCTGTTTTCTGCTCGTGGGTCTGGTTTGCTGACTGATTACAGCCCTTCTTTCAGTTCCTAATGTCCTTCAAGTCTAGACACATGAAATGGGAAGCAGTTGGGGGGGGCGGGTAGCTGGCTCAGCAATGCATAGGGGTTGGGTATGGTCGGGTCTGAGTGACCTCATTGACTGCTCGGAGATCCTGCACTGGGTGATATCCCGACCCGTCTGGCTTCTTAACAGGGGGAGCAGTGTGTTCCACTGCGACTGGCAGGGGACCAACATCCCCATCCTGGCTCCCTTGGGTATGTGGTACTGCCCGAGACAGCGAGGCTGCACCCCCAGTTTCAAATCTATGATTTCTGGAGTGCGGCCAGTGGGAAGTCCTGGTGGATTTCCTTCTGCCCATATACTCCACACATTTCCTCCCCTTACGGTGCAGACAAACAAAGGGTTTCAGTGCTCTCTCACTCGCCCGCCTGGCCTCTCCTCTCGCGAGGAACTTAGGTCTGTCTTAGGTAAGGCTGCCCGAGTAGAGTCCGGGTTAGCTTCCCAGCCGTTATGCCATATGACAGACCGAGGAACCACAGGTTAGGGCCCACTCATGTTCCGTAGGCTGACACCCGTGGAGCCACAAACACATTCACTCTCTTTCACAAACACAATTTCGCAGAGTTTATTACTTTTCCCTCCCTGAGAAAGGGAAACCTGGTCCGGATGCCTGATGCCACTGGGGCCTAAAAAGGGTGATCAGCCCTCTTTCCACTACAAAAGTGGATCTGGTCTCGGGTCCAGTCCCCGGGGCACTTACCAATTTGGCCCTTTCCAGACTAGCCTCAGTGCACTTTCCCCACCCGCCCAGGTTGAAGGGCGGCTTGGAAACCCAGGCGGAGGTGAGCCGCAGCTTTCCAGGACCTGAAATCTCCAGGGCACATGCTTCCCTCCGGCTGCTGGCTCACCCCGTCAGTCCCGGCCACCTTCACCGGAGGCAAACAGCCTACTTGTGTGAGTCGTTTCCCGGTCCAGGAACCAAAATGTTACGGAAAATAATTCGGAAAATAATGACTGGTGTGATTTGGGGTAACGGAGTGAGGCTTTATTACATGCGCGGACCCAGAGGAGGCAGTCTCCAAATTCTGGGCCCTGAGCATTGGCTGAGCAGGGCTTTTATTGCTCTCCAGATGCCCTATCCTACGTGGCAGAAGTAGGAGGTACAGAAGCTGATGCAAAAAATAACTCTAGGGTTGAGGTGTCCTTGAGGTGTCCTTATCGAAAGCTGGGTGTTCAGAAGCTAAAGCAGGAGTTAGCTGCTATGTACAGAAGCCAAAAATGAGAGTTAGCTGCTACACCCTCAGATAGACTGCTTCAGAGCATCCATTCCTTTAAATAAGTCTGGTGGAAAAAATCAGCCCAACAACAATAACTGTGGCAAGAACTGTGTTTCTTGATGGGTCTGGAGAAACCGACTGGACACTATTGCCTGGCAAAAGGAAAAAAAAAAAAAAACTGAAGAAATTTTGTATCCTCAGGACATTCCTCTACTCAAAGGGCTGAGCTTTTTGCTGCAATCATGACCCTGAGGCAATGGCCCCAGGAAGCTTTGAATATAGTTTGTGACTCAGGACATACTATTTATACTATTCTGCATCTAGATCAGGCATTAATTAAAACTGCTATTGACTCCAATTAACTTAACTTATTTTTAATCAATTATTTTTCAAGTACAGTTTTCTTCCTTTTCCCCCATCCCTGCCCTCCCCACCTCACTCCCATTTTCACCCTCCCTATTGTTGTCCATGTGTCCTTTATAATTGTTCCTGCAAACTCTTCATCCTTTTCCCCTGAAATTCCCTCCCTCTCTCCTCTAGTCACTTTTAGCCTGTTCTCAATGTCACTATCTTTGGTTATAATTTTCTTATTGGTTTGTTTTATTCAATAGATTCCTGTTAAAAGTGAGATTTTTGACCCTACAGTCCCTCCTTGACAAGTGAGAACACCCCCTTTTCATTACTCATATTTGATTCCATTTGGGACTACCTGGCCCCTTGGTGGATGGTAACAATAAGGCAGATAGATGCCTTAGTTAGTGTCCTTACTGTCTTCCAGCAAGCAACAGCTTCTCATCAGTTTTTTCTTCAAAACAGCCAGGCACTCTGAAAGCAAGTTGACATTCCTCACTCCCAAGCTAAGCAAATTATTAAAGAATGTCCATACTGCCAAGCTGTTATCAAGGCACCTCTATCCATGGGAGTTAATCCTCAAGGACTAAGCCTTCAAATGATTTGGCAAACAGATGTCACTCATTACTCTCCCTGTGGAAAATTCAAATGTATTCATATTTCTGTTGATACTTATTCTGGCATCTTTCATGCATCTGCTTTTGTTACAGAAAATAATTAGGAAAATAATGACTCTGGCGCGATGTGGGGTAATGGAGTGAGGCTTTATTACACACACGGACCCAGAGGAGGCTGTCTCCAAATTCTGGGCCCCAAACCTTGACTGAGCAAGGCTTTTATAGCTCTCTAGTCACCCTATCCTACGTGGCAGAAGCAGGAGGTACAGAAGCTGATGCAAAAATAACTCTAGCCTTGAGGTGTCTTTGAGGTGTCCTTATCGGAAGCTGGGTATACAGAAGCCAAAGTGGGAGTTAGCTGCTACATTCCCCCCTTTGATGCTAAACAGCGCTAGTGTCTGTTTTAGCATCAGCATAATAGTCTGCACATTCTTCTTCC
Organism: Anoura caudifer; assembly: GCA_004027475.1. Taxonomy (NCBI): domain Eukaryota; kingdom Metazoa; phylum Chordata; class Mammalia; order Chiroptera; family Phyllostomidae; genus Anoura; species Anoura caudifer. The sequence goes on along the minus strand of PVKU01014550.1, from coordinate 6,394 downwards.
TCCATTTGGGTGGGTTGCAGTCTCTGGTAATGGTGTATCTGGAGGGTGAGGATTTTCACGGTGGCCTTGCAGGTTACAGTGGCCTCAATCTGCTGGGTTATGGTGCAGAGTAAGCAAGGTCCTAGGGATACGACAAGGAAAAGGATGAGTAGGGGCCATAAGATTGGGGTTAAAACTGAATATATGATAGATTGCCACCAAGGGGTGGATGCCCAAGTTTGGTCCTGGTTCTTAATCTTGTTCTGGATATCCTGGAGTTTGTGGATATTTTCTTCTACCAAAGCTGTGGGGGTCTGTACTCTGGTGAACCCACGTGGAATCTCCTCCCTCAGGCAAAGTTTATAATCATATAAAGGACAATGGACGAAGGTCTCATCTTCTTGTAACTATTTCTAGCTGGACATGGACCTCGCCCTACCTACCCTTGGGTCAGGGGTGCCCTGAAAGGAAGGGGTGCAGCACAGAGGGAGTCCTTCCTGTAAGGGGAAGGACTTTACAGAATCCTGGTCAGTTGGCAGTCACCAGGAAGTCACAGGCTTGGTGTCCAAAGGCTGGCATTACTGGGCAGTTGGCATTCTGGTCAGGTCATATTCTGGAGGAGATAGATTTGAAAAGACAGTTGGAAGCAAAATTAAATCATAACCACTAAATGACCAAGGCAGGGTCTTAGGTAAAGAAATGGCTTATCTGGAGGAAGGTGTACAAGGCATATTACACCTATCCAAAACTCTGGTGGCCCAGTATATTTCACTGGGGCTGAGGGGACTATATTGGGATTTCCCTCCTTTCAGATATCTGGACCCTTTCTTTCCAAGCCTTTAAGATAGAAAAGGGCAAATTAATTCTAAAGTGAAGCCCACAGACTGCCCCAACCCCTCACCAACCCAACCACTTAGTTCAGCCTATCCACTGAGCCTCATGGGGCAATGATGAAAATGGGCTTCTCAAGTGAGGCCTATATTGCAACCAATCACCCAGGTAATGAGGTCATAGGCATACACCTTATGAAAACAGAAGAACACACAGGTTAATTCATACAACAATCCCCAAAACAGTCTCTGTGGCTGTGAGATGGTCTTTTGGGAAGACACTCAGTTGCAAGGTCCTTCCCACAATGACATTTAACAATTGCAATTGGACAGATCCTTCATGCCTGTAATTGCACATCCTTGGTGACACTACAATCCCAGTTTCAACTTTCAAATGAAAGCAAACTTCTAAGACAGTTAGCTGCACCATTCTGATGTCTGATACTGAGCTTTGTGATTTCTTTAAATCACAATTTTTCTCCTTAAAATCACCCTCATTGTTATTACAGGGACTACCTTCCTTGGGTCTTACTTTTAATTTTGATTGTTCATTTGCATAAACACACCAAGAGCAGCCTAGATCACCTATGATCTTTTAGTCTCCTTTGCTGGAACTCACACAGGGAACCCTTACATTGACTTCTCAGTCTGCCCCTTGGGGCACAGAAGCAGAGCCACACATCTGCCATCTGACTTCGCCTGTACCAGTCGTTGCACTCAAATCCTTGAGCCTTTCATTGTGCCTACAGGTTCCTCTTTAGCCATCTTTCAGGAAGGCAACCTTTTTTTCTTCCCTGGAAAGACTGGCAGAAACTGCACAACCAACCAAAGTACCAGGCTTTTTCTTGTGGGCTTTCACTAGCTTCACAATTCAATCCCAGTTCCTCAGGGCTTTCTGGTGACAACCAGAACCCATACATGCCTCCTTCAGGTGTGACATTCCAGTGAAAGTCTTGGTTAACAAAACCACTATTAACGACTAGTCTTATTGGTTTTATGCAAATAAACCTTATGTCATCAATCACTCCATCAGAATGCCAAATTCTGGAGGGATCAGGTAGGGAGAAAAATACAAAGTGTGAAGGAAAATCCTTTTCCTTCTAATATCACCAAAATTGTATCTCTATGCCTTATACATTTCATTACTACCTAACACTATGTAATTCTTGTTCAAAACTTTCACTTTCCCATTTATCTTTACAGTTTCCCACAGACCTTCTGAAATGTTCACAAACCTTCTAATTTTCCTTTTCCTTGTTTAGTTTCCTACAGATTATGAAGTTTCAACCTTCCCTGGAATCCTCAATTTCCTTTTCAGAGCAGATACAGAGCAAAATCTGAAACAATACACAGGTAGAGGCATTCTCTTGCACCAATGTGTCCATTGGTGCCTCACAGAGACATGCTCTTTCAGGCCCAGTCTCTTGGCAGAGACATGGTCTTTCACCTCAGACTGAAACACATCAGCCCTAAATGACCCTTCCTGGGTCCCAAGCGACAAGGGCATTCTCCCCCACCAGTTACAGGTGACCTTAAATTAGGTCTTACAGATACGGGATTCTGATCAGAAACAATACCCTACTGAAACCACATTCCCATAATGCCAGAATAAGTGCAGTTGAGGTTTCTTTCTTCCAGGTTTAAAGCTTTCACATCCTTTATACATATTCCTACACATCCAGGTTTAACCATTATTCACTTTTAATCCTAGTTTCTTTCCCACACTGGGAAGGACTATACTTAAAGTTAGTATGCAGCAGCAAAAAAAAATCCCTAGCACCAATGGTATCTTCCACTGAAAGTCCCTAAATTTGCAGGCACATCTTGCAGTTTTCCTAAAGCTTAGACTTTGCAAACACCTTACAAGTCAGATGGTCACCCGTGGGCCTCTGTTAAAGACCTTCAGAACCAGAGCCATCTGTGTCCTTTAACCAGCTAGGAGGCTGGTTAAAGCATGTAGCACGTGAAGGCTAATCTCCTGTCCCAAGTTTAGCTTATCTGCTTCCTTGAGGAGGATTACTGTGGCTGCTATCACCCTCAAGCAAGGGGGGCAATCCTGCCGCAACATTGTCTAGCTACTTGGACAGATAGGCTACAGGCTTGTGTCAAGGTCCTACAAGCTGGGTTAGAACTTCAAGGGCTATTTTCCCTTCTCATGGGTAAAGAGGTCAAAGGGCCATGAGGGTTCTGGCAGTCCTAGAGCGGGGGAAGAGCTAAGGTGTTCTTTTATGACTTGGAAGGCTTTTCCTAAAGGCTTCATGTCTGGGCCCCTGCACCACACTGGAGACCCTGGCTATGACAGTGGGCCCCCTGGCACCAGCTCGGACCCCTTGCAGAATAGCCTCATGGTACTGGTCAAGGGCAGCCCTCCCCCGCTCAGTGTTATGATCCCAATCCAACTGGGTATCTCGGGCTGCCACCCGTGTGTACTGCTGCAGGTCGAGGGTGCCTGCTGGGGCATGGGTCTCTAAATACCGATGAGCCTCCTGTAAGATCTTGTGCCTCCCCCCAGCACTGAACAGAGGGAGCAAGAGCCAGTGGCAGCCACACAAGGTGGGCTGACAGGTCCGCACCACGGACACCATCAAGTCTACCAGGGCCCCAGGTCCCTCTGAACAGGAGGGTGTGTGGCGCCCCCAGCTGAGGAGGTCTGCGGTGGTGAATGGCCAACAGCAGAAAACCACCGGCCCCAGCTGGAGTGTCCCATCTGGCACTACCTGCGGGGAGGCCCTGAGTCTCTCTTAGGAGCATCTGCAGGGGTAGGTGGTGTCTCAGGCGAGACGCTATTGGTTACTGCGCAGGTGCGAGAGCCCTCCCTTTTTCCTCTGGTGGCTGGGGAGAGACTGATGGCAGCGGGTCCGGCCATCCTGGCAGCCCGGCGGATCTTTCCCACTTCCCCGTGCCTCCTGCGTCCCTCCACCTGCCCGTCCCCTCCCACTCTAGGATGGCTAGGGAGGCCAGCGGGGAAGGTGGTGGTGGGGCAGTCCTCCAGGGTGGGGACCTGCCCTCCCGAGTGTTACAGCCCCCCAGCAGCAGCGCTCGCTGCATCCCTGGCCAAGGCAGCCGAGGGGCCGGGCAGGCGGGTCTGGGGTCGCGGGGGGACCGCCCCCCCCGTCCGGCGACCAGCCACCGCCGGGTGCATTTCCGCCACGGCAATGCGCTGCGACTGGCTCCGGGACAGCTGGAAAGGCTGGCACATCATCCTCTGGGTGTCCTGATAAATAGGATGTTTTGGGGGTCTTTGCAATGAGAATCTGTGCTTGTGTTTTGGCAGCTGAGCTTCTGCAGAACATTCAGGTGCCTTTCCTCTGCCTGGACGCTCCCCACGTTTCCTCCCCTTCCGGTGCAGACAAACAAAGGGTTTTAGGGTTCTCTTACTCGCCTGCCTGGCCTGTCCTCTCACGAGGAACTTAGGTAGTCTTGACTAAGGCTGCCTGTGTAGCAATCCAGGTTATCCACCCAGCCGTTATGCTGTATGACTGATACAGGAACCGCAGGTTGGGGCCCACTCATGCTCCGTAAGCTTGCTCATGGAGACACAAACACATTCACTGTCTTCCACACACACAATTCCGCAGAGTTTATTACTTTTCCCTCCCTGAGAAACGGTCTACCGGTCTGGGCCTCGCAGTTGCTCAGCCCAAATTCTCAGATTACTGTTTGAGGGCTGATCAGCCCCCTTCCTGGTCTCGGGTCTGGTCCCCGGGGCACTTACCGATCCGGTGCCTTCCAGACAAGCCTCAGTCCGCTTTCCCCACCTGCCTGGGTTGAAGGGTGGCTTGGAACCCCAGGTAGAGGCAAGTCGAAGCTTTCCAGGACCCAAAATCACCGGGGCACGTGCTTCCCTCTGGCCGCTGGCTTGCCTGTCAGTCCCGCCACCTTCACCAGAGGCAAACAGCCTGCTCGTGTGAGTCGCTTCCAGTCAGGGAACCAAAATGTTATGGAAAATAATTTGGAAAATAATGACTCTGGCATGATTCGGGGTAATGGAGTGAGGCTTTATTATGTGCACGGACCCAGAGGAGGCAGTCTCCAAATTCTGGGACCCGAACCTTGACTGAGCAAGGCTTTTATAGCTCTCCAGACACCCTATCCTACATGGCTGAAGCAGGAGGTACAGAATCTGATGCAAAAATAACTCTAGCCTTGAGGTGTACTTACGGTGCCCTTATCAGAAGCTGGGTGTACAGAAGACAAAGTGGGAGTTAGCTGCTACACTTTAACAGGAGAATGTGCTAAAAATATACAAGCTGATGGGCTTGAGGCCTTCAGTTATTTAGGATGACCTTAGAAAATTAAAACTGATAATGGCTCTGGATACGTTGCCCATTCTACTCAGGTCTTTCTTCAGCATTGGAATATCCAACATAAAACAGGAATAGCTTAAAATCCAACTGGTTAGGCAATTGTAGAACAAGCACATCATACTTTTAAAAATCTTCTTAGAAAAGAAAAACGCGGGAGTCATGAGTCCTCCCAAAATAATTTGATCATGTTAGCCGTGTTTACCTATAATTTTCTAAATTGTGATGAATCATTCTATACTCCAATTGAAAATGTTTTCCGATAAAAGAATCAAAGCCAACCTACACACAGGTTTTATATAGAGGTCTGCTAAGAGATGGCATCTGACAGGACCCTGTAGACTTCTCAACAGAGGGAAAAGGATATGCATGCATTTCCATTCCTACAGATACTGTCTGGTGCACAGCCAAAAGAATAAAGCCTTATCACAAACAGAAAAGACATCAAGCTCTGTTACCTGGAGGCGAGAAAACATTCAACCAGCAGACCAGGTGGCCCAGCTGACACTGAACCACTAGAAGAAAACACACCCTGAATACCAGTGCCGAAAAATACTTTTTATGTTGCTGAGCATGTAGCGGTTTGTTTTTCAGTCCTAATTAACACTGCACTTTCCTTTAAAGGAGCAACTTTACACTGAAAACAAAGAGCAACACAGTGATTACTATCAGCTCTCCACGGTAGCTACCATAACTTCATGGGGGTCTACCATACTTCCAATCCCCCTACAATTCCTACTTGTACTTTAGTCACTAGTCCTAATGACTCAGTGTTCTGGTCTTTATGCCAAGGACCAAATGCCACCATTGCTTTCCTCCCCAAAAGTCCTCCTGTAGTGGATAATTGGGGAGCTAACTGGAGAATACTAGCTAAGCCTGACACAACAACAGTTCTGGCCCAGCCTCAACAACTATATACTAATATGTGGTGGGAGGGGCCAGGCACCAGGGCACCTATTATCAGAATTGTTTCTCCTAACCACACTAACTCTTGGCATTATAACTCTTGGAAAATGGGCTTGCCTTTTATTACTAGGAAGCATCTATATATAAAAATTGGTTGTGACCCTAAAGGTGTTCTGGGATGTTTCCACCAGATTGACCCTACAGAACAAGATTGGGTCATGGTTTGTACCTCTCACCTCTATCTGTTTTTAGCAACCCCAGGGACATCCCAGGTCTTTTATACTGAATCAATAAAAACTTATTCTGTGCCTGTCCCTGCAGGCTTCATATATGCCAGCTGCCTTACCCATCTCAGTATTACACAGTTAAACCTCA
>PVKU01014549.1:0-22491 GCA_004027475.1 Anoura caudifer | reverse complement strand
ACAGCATGGATGGAACTGGAGAGCATTATGCTAAGTGAATTAAGCCAGGCAGTGAAGGACAAATACCATATGATCTCACCTTTAACAGGAACCTAATCAAAAAAACAAACAAACAAGCACAATATAACCAAAGACACTGAAATTGAGAAGGGGTTGATAGTCACCAGAGGGGAGAGGGGAGGGAATTTCAGGGGGAAAGGGGAAGGGTTTGGAGCAACAAGTATAAAGGTCACATGAACAAAAACTAGCGGGGGTGGAAATGGGAGGGGGGTGGGGAGGGCTGGGGCGGTGGGGCTGGAATGGGAGCAAAAGACAGAAAACTATACAGGAACAACAATTAAAATAAAGTAAAAAAATAATAGAAAAAATAAAATAAAACCTAACTACTCACACACACACACAAAGTATGTGTGTTTCTTTTCTGCTTTCCTTTCTTTTTTTCTTTTTTGACTTTCAGGTTTTATGAGTATTTTCTCCTGTGAAGTTTAAGTCAATTTGAAATGAAAGACACTGGTGAGTTCTCATTTTTGCCTTTCTTCCCAACCTTATCCTCAGGGCATGGCTTCAAAATGATTAATCCCTATTTGCATGTGGCCTGGTGACATTGCCACATGAATAACCTGCATTATTAGTCTACCAACAACATTTATCAGGTATGACATGTGTTCAGAGTGTAGAAGGACGATGTGGAAACAAGAAGCACTTAGGGTTTAAAGACCTGGGTTTGGGTCCCCAAACTCCCACAGCTTTGCTGTGAGCCTTTGAAAAAATCCTTTAGCCTTCAAAACCAGGTCTCACCAACTGTAATATGAGGATATTTGTCCCGTTTTTCTCACAAATTTGTTGTGAAGACCTAATGATAGACTGTCAATGAAAGCCCATTATAAAGTGTAAAATGTAAAGTAACAGTGAAATAATTGTTATCTTACACTGGAGGAGAATCTATGAACCCATTCTTGTGGTTTTTATCACATTACTGAAAATGACAGTGTGACCCCGGAAAGCAACACAAGAACTATTGGGGAGACCCATCAACATGGTTACATTAATGTAGCATACACCAAGTGGTGTCAAAAAGAAGTTAGGTAAGGAATGAGAAGAGTCTTAATGGAGTATTTGAGGAAGAATTTTAAGATGTGAAAGGAAAGGAGGGAAATGTGCTGCGGACAAGAGAAAGGGAAGGCGCTGGGTAGAGGGCCCGCGTATGAACTGGTTGAGTGGGGAGCAAGGATGGGAAATGAGGTTGGGGATACAGATGGGGCAGTTGGTGTAGAGCTTTCAGGAATTTAATATGACGTAATGGGGAACCATGATAACTTTTTAAGCTGGAGAATAACATGATAAAAAAGTTTGAGGGAAATTATTCAACAGGCATTTGTTGGCAGGGTGAACTGGAAAGGGGAGAGACTCTGGCCAAGAGGGGCGCTACTGCAGGCCAGGCTTATAAGGGCCTAGGATATGGAAAGAGTGGGACCAAGAGATGTGGAGAATTCCTGAATGACTGAACTGAAAATGATTTTGATGTTGGTCCCTACCAGCCTGGAGATCTAGAAGGGGAGTCCATCCCTCTGTTTTGTGGTAGTCAGAGAAGAAACCAAGAACACATCAAGCACCATTTTGTGTCTTGTGCCTTATTATGGGCATTATATTTACTCCAGAATTTATGGAAGTGAGGCATAGACAGGGAACTCTGACAGCATTTCTCTGTGGCATGTAGTTTAGCACTCTCTGATGCCAGCAATTTGTGGCACACTTCCTTGTGATAAGCCTTCTCTTACTCCCTCAGCACACGAGTCCTCTGAGGGGAAGAACTTCATCTTATTTACCTTGGTATTCCCTCAGCCAGTGCAGTGCTTCTTCAGAGCACATGCTGTGTACGTACTAACTGGTTAGCACACCAGGAAGAGAGAGAGAACATCCTGGCACTGGGGGATGGCTGTGCTCGGGGCAGAGTGGCAGCTGGTGCACTGCCTACATTTCCCGCTGATGGAGCCCATTTTTTTTTTAGATGATAGGAGTCCCTGGCTTCTCCTTTTTCTCCCTCTAGCCCAGCTGTTTATTTGCTTGTTAGCACCTCCAGGGCAAAGAGGAGGAAGTGAAACTCAACTTCCTCTCATTTGGTTTTTCAGCAGTTTTGACAAAGGCCTTGATAGGGTAAGGGTTTGGAGATCCTGGATAACATGAGATTTTGATATGGTCTATGATTCTAGTAATACAGATAACTGAGAGTTGACTACATGTATACACACTGAAGGCAAGAAATAAGAGATCATATACTTCTTTGGAGTTAAAGAGATGTCAGTCCCTTACCCCCTTACCCCCAAATTGGGAGGAGCTAGTGTAGTTAAATAGCGAAGATCTCATTTTAGAAGACAGTTGGACGTGGCTAAACCTGACTTTTAAACCCCTGATGGAAAGAGAGCATTCATGTTTCTATAGTTAGAATTCAAATTTCTCTGGTAATTGGTCAGGTCAGGCAATTAACTAAAGTCACTATGATTTTCTTAAACACCCATCATAATATTTACAACATCTGACAAGCACTAGGGACAGTAGCCCCATGTTCTTAGTTCTCTGCTCTATTACACAGAAAAGGGATACAGTAGACTCTTGTGTGATAGCTCAAAATTCACAAAACGACTGCAGCATATAATTCCCCCTTTAAAACGGAGTAAATTTTAAAATTTAACTAGTGCTGGGAGTTGACTTTGTTTGGGGGGCCATCTTCTGGAAATCACCACATTTTTATTACTTCAAGAAAAGCAATAAACTGAGCGACTTATTCCTGAACGTCGTCCTCTCAGGGCAAATAATTCTCATCACGCCCAGCAATATGGCCAATAACTGTAAGTGTGGGCCCTTCCCTGATCATCGGGGAAGTACCCAAGCCTGCCCTAACTTCAGTTAGAGATAAATAGAAAGGCACAAACCTGAAAGGTCTCAACTAGTCTTTGTGACATTTTAAAAAGTCAAGGAACTATTCCTGCCTAAAGTGAGCCTTGGGGAGGGGAGAGGGGTTTGCACAGTCTCCCAGGTCTTAGCTATTTCTGGGTTCTCCAAGACCTTAGAGTGCCCTGCTTCATATGAGTGTTTCCTGCCATCAGAAGCTCTCAAGTGTATCTGGACAATTGGGCTTTGCTAGGGGTGGGGCAGAAGTCAGGCGCTTATTGATAAATCAGGAAGTTCAACAAAATGACGGTCACCAGAGGGGAGAGGGGAGGGAATTTCAAGGGAAAAGGGGAAGGGTTTAGAGCAACAAGTATAAAGGACACATGGATAAAAACTAGGGGGGTGTGGAAATGGGAGGGAGGTGGGGAGGGCTGGGGCAGTGGGCTGGGTTGGGAGTAAAAGACAGAAAACTGTACAAGAACAACAATAAAAATAAATTAAAAAAAAAAAAACCAAAAAACCCAAAATGATCTGGTAATCATTTTGATTAAAGTGTGGTCCCTAGCTCAGCAGCATCAGCATTTCCTAGGAACTTGTCAGAAATGCAGATTTTCAGGCATCCAGGCCTACTAGACAAGAAAACAAGCAAGCTGTGTTTTAAAAGCTCTCCAAAGCTCTGGCTGGCATAGCTCAGTGGATTGAGCGTGGGCTGAGAACCAAAGGGTTGCAGGTTTGATTCCCAGTCAGGGTACAGGCCTGGGTTGTGGGCCAGGTCCCCAGTGGGGGCCACATGAGAAGCAACCACACATTGATGTTTCTCTCTCTCTCTTTCTCCCTCCCCTCCCCTCTCTAAAAATAAATAAGTAAAATCTTTAAAAATAGCTCTCCAGGTTATTCAAATGCATACTCAAGTTTGGGAATCACTGAGCTAGATAAGAAGAATCTTTTCAACTTTGGTATTGTACTATCTTCTAACTCTGGAAGAAGATTCTTAACTTCAAGTTTCAAATGATGTCACCTCACTGTAATGCTAAAGCATGAGAGATCATCTTACAGTGCTGTAAGCACAAGGCAATTGTTTAAATTATGTATGTTTTTATACATGTATCTTAATAAACAAATATATGCTCATCTTTGAGAATTTAGAAATTATGGATAAAAGAACAAACTGACAGTTACCAGAGAGGAGGGAGGGGGGAGAGGGATAATACGGGAAGGGCCATCAAGGAGCATGCATGAAAAACACAGGGACAAAACCAAAGGGGGTAGGTTCGGGGGTGGGTGGGTGGAGGCAGGGATGTGTGGGGTGGGGTGAAAATGGAAACAACTGTATTTGAACAACAATAAAAACATTTTTTTGTCCCAAAAAAAAGAAATTATGGAAAAAATTAAAAAATCATCTTAAGGTAACTGCTATTAACTTTTTGGTATTTTTTTCTAGTTTGTTTCTGTGCTTCTATGTTTTTAATAACATTGAAGTCAAATATTTTCATTTAACATTATTTCACAAACATTTCTAATGTTATTAAAATACATTAAATATAATTTTCAGGGGCCAGAAGTTATTCCATTTGAGGATTCTCATAGCTGATCTCTTTCTGTAAATGTTGGGCTTTTAAGTAATTTCCAATTTTTTTTGCTATTACGAATAATATAGAAATTGACATTTTTATACATTGGTTCCTGTATTCTGGTAACCTGTGTTTTACTTAGAATAAATATCAAGATGTATTTGAACAATTTTAAGGGTATAGGTAAATGAACTGAATTAATGTATATTAATACTTGCAAGGATCTTCTTGATACATGGTTCCAAATGCTTCCCAGAACAGCTGTACCAGTTCATCCTCTGGCCTCACTGGTTGATGTGCCTGCCTCCCCACACCCTTGGCAACAGTGAATATTACAGTGTCTTTAAAAGACAAACAAATTGTGCTACTTTGGTAAGCAAAACATGGCAGGACCCTCTCACTACTTTAATTTGAAATTCTTTCTCCCCTTTTTTCTTAATTTGTTATATTAAATATTATTTCATAGGTTTATTAGCCCATGGCACTTCTTCTGTGAATTGTCTGTTCACAGCCGCATTCCTGAGTTTCTCCTGCTGGTTTCTAAGAGCTCAGTGTACATTATGGGAATTAACCTGCTTGTTGAGATTGCTATTGCAAATATCTGGTCCTTAGCCTTTTAAAGATGTATATTGATTCTGACTTGTAGAGACTTAAATTTGTTGATAGTCAACCATGTCACATTTTCCTTTTTAGAAAGTCCTTGCTCACAGTGTGATTAGAGTCACCTATATTTTCCTCCTAGATAGTAACATCTAATTCTTTAATAGAATTGGAGGTTTTCTGTTTTGTTTCTGGAGTATAGTTTGAGGTGAGAAGTTGGGATATAATGACATTTTCCCAAACAGGCAATTTCTTGGATAGCATATGTTAAAACAGTCCATTCCTTTCAAATTAGTTTATGATCTTCCTTTTTTCCTTCATTAGTTTTTATGTGCTAGGGTCTCCTAGGGCCCTCTTCTGTACTGTTGATTTATCTATACAATATTGTGCCAACTGTTGTGGCTTTATAGCTGTTTTAATATCTTGTGGGAAGCCCTTCCTCATAGTTCTTTCATTAAATGTCTTAGCTATTGCATTGTGGTTTTTTTTTTTAAGTTAAAAACAATTGGATTTTGTTTGGGATCCCATATCTAAATTCAAATCTTTTTTTATATTTGTTAAGTCTTTAAGTCTTCATTTATTTTTATATCTCTCTTATCATGTAATATGTTAAAACTAAATAAAATCATTACTATGTTTATATGTATATATTTATTATATATTTTTATACTTTAATATCTATGATCATTGGTTTTCTCTTTTTGAAATTAAGTTTTCAAACATTTGACATGTTTAAAAAACTAGATCTATGTTTTCCTGTTTTTCAATTATTTAATTTGTACTTCTATATGATTTTCTTCATTCTGCTTCTTAAGTTTGCTTTATTCTTGTTCTAATTTTGGAATTATTATTACTTTTTATCCTTTTAAAATGATGGATGCATATGAGATTCTGAATATACCTCCAAATACAATTTAAGCTATATTCTCTGTTTTAAATGAGAGGCTTCTAATTTTTATTATTTTTTAAATAGTCAGTAATGGTGGTTTTGATCTCTTGACCTATTGTTCTTCAGTAAATTTTAAAATCTCTGAGTAATTAAGTTTTGTTTGTTTGTTCACTTAATCTTTTATTATTTCTAGTTTTATTGCTTCATGGTAAAATAAAATAACCTTTGTAATTTCTGCTTCTGGGTTTTATATAGATTTTTTTGTAAACTAGTTTATGATCTATTAATTTGTTTAAGTTATTGAATTATTTCATCCAAGTTTTGTATCATTTATTTTTTTACTACTTGACTTCAAAGGCAGAAACAAATATTTTAAAGCCTCTCTACACCTGTATTGCTCTCAACTTTTTCTGACATATCAATTTTTTTCTTCAGGATATATAGTGATACTGTTTTTCATATTATATATTTTGATTCTGTTATTAAATACCTAAAATTTTATGACCATTACATCCCATATTTGAGTGTACTTTTTATCAAACAAAAGTGACCTTTTCATCCCACTGTATGCTTTTGGCATGTTGGAAGGTTAACTTTTCTCAATTTAATATAATTAACAATATCATTTATTTCCTTCCAATTATCTATGCTTGATACAGGATATAATAAATAGATACATACATTCTTTTGTTTTAGGTATATCTCTTATAAGAAGCATGTCATTAGATTTTAGCCCAATATGACATTACTGTTCTTTATTAAGGGACTCGAGCCTTTATTAAGGGATTAAATTTTTGTCATTATTGATCTCTTTAGTCTTAACCTTTTCATCAAACTTCAAAAAATTTTAAATGTGCCCTGGCTGGTGTGGCTCAGTGGATTGAGTGCAGGCCTGTGAACCAAAAAGTTCGCCGGTTCAATTCCCAGTCAGGGTACATGCCTGGGTTGCAGACCAGGTCCCCAGTAGGGAGATGCATGAGAAGCAGCCACACATTGATGTTTCTCTCCCTCTTTCTCTCCCTGCCTTCCCTTCTCTCTAAAAATAAGTAAATAAAATCTTTAAAATTAAAAAAAATGTTTACTAGTTATTTGCTTTCTGTTTTTGCTACACTGATAAGGTTCATACATTTTAAATTCTCCCAGATTTGAAAGGTGTATGCCTTATTTTTAGTTTCACTAAGTGACTATTTAGTTATTAAAATTTTTTCTGAGCAATACTTTTAATTATTAAACTAAAAAGATACAATGAAAAATTTAGCATATTTTTACTAGTCCTTCAACAATGTCTCCTAAATGCTTTCAGCCTTAATTAATAGAACCTTGGGTTTGGGATCCAGGCTACTAATGTTTACACTATGTATCTTCTCTTGCAAAGAATGATTTTTGCCATCTGCATTTATTTGTATAAGTATATATAACAGTTTTTTAAAACTTCATTTTAGTTCAACTAATTTCAACTGTTGCCAAAAGTTCTCTTGTGCTGTGCAATCCCACCATTAATCTTTTTATTCTGAACCACTTCTGTGCACCTTTGGGAAAATGTTTCAGTAAGTGTACTTCTGTTTTAATTCTTGTAAATTTGAGAACGACTTTCTATTACCTTCTGCTATGGACTGAATTGTGTCTGACTCCCTCCCATTTCTACGTAGAGGCCCTAACTGCCCGTGCGACTGTGTTTGGAGATAGGACCTTTAAAGAGGTAATTAAAGTTAAATGAGGGCATAAAGGTAAGACTCTAGTCTGATAGCACTGGTGTCCTTACAGGAAGAGGAGGGCACCAGAAGTGCATATGTACAGAGAAGGGGCCATGAGAGGAAACAGTGAGAAGGTGGCTGTCTGCAAGCAAGGAAGAAAGGCCTCACCAGAAAGCAACCCTGCCAGCCCCTTGGAATTGAACTTCCAGCCTCCAGAACTGTGAAAAAATAAATTTCTGTTGTTTAAGCCACCCCGTCTCTGGTACTTTGTTATGGCAGCCTGAGCAGACTAATATACCTGTACATATGGGTTTCCCTGGGCTGTGTACCATAAACTCATTGGGTCACGATGTTTTTCATAGTGAGTCGTAGTCTCTGAAGAGTGGCATGGAGAGAAGGTGGAGGTAGGGCTCGGAGAAGTATTTGGCTATTTCAAAAACCAGTGCTTGGGTTTAGGGGAATGGCAACCCAGTTTTCACTGAACCAGGTGGGACAGGGTTTGGTTTCTTCCAGGTTTGAATTAATTATTATTATTATTTTTTGGAGACAGGAGGAGCTTGGATAGATTTTTCTCAATTTGGCTCCATCAAAATTATAAGTAGTAGAAATTTCCCCCATCTGTCTTAATTCTAATAAGGTGGTAAGCTGTTATTAGTTTTCGGTATAGTGTGTTTTCTTTTTCTTAGTCTTCATAGAAACATGAGATTGAGGGAAGATTTTTCAGCAAAATTTCTGCTTTTTATGGAAGATGCCATCACTATACTCAGTCTCTAGGAGCCAGTTCTATATTTTGTAGAAGTTATATGGAACAAAGAGTTATAGAAACACACCTGCAGTTTAGGCCCACTAAAATCTCGTGAAGACATTTTTCATGTAGAAGACCACTTGATGTTCTCTGAGGGGCTCAAAATAGCAGGTTATTGAGGTATCTGAATACTCCACCAGGGTGAGAATGCTTAGAAACATGACTTTTGTCTTTTGAGATCTGTACACAAGATAGTATAGAGAATACTACTAATGTAATACCCTCATGAACACCCTGGGCTCTGAACACCAGGACAATGGTCTCTCTTCAGCACAGAGTTTCTAGCTGGGTTTCTAACAGAGAAGCAACTGAGAAGAAAGGAAGCATGGCTCCTGTAGCAGTGCGAAGTGGAGAGCTAACACAGGTATGATGAGTCAGGGAGTTAGGATGTCCTCTTTGTTTACATTTGTTCATTTGCTCAGTCCTTTGTTCGCTCTTCAGCAAGTATTATTGTGCAACTATCAGAAAAGCAGGCACAGTGTCAGGTGCTGGGTGAACACCATGAATAAAATAGACAACTCATGCGGTTACTCCTTCAGTGGAGTTTTTCAGATAGGTCCTCAGGGCAGCGGTGCACCCAGGGGGACTGTGTCCATGTACTGTGGGAATTCTCCCCCAGGAACTCCCACGGGCGACTGGTTGGAAGTTGTAGGTTAAGTGTGCAGATCTCAATTTCATATAAAGAAGCCCTTCCTTAACAATTAGACTTGTTCATCAGCAGAGCAGTCTTCCTTATGGGGTGGTAAGTTCCCTGCCACTGGGATGATTCAAGCTGAGGCTCTCAAGGATACTGTAGATGAAGTTTCAGAAGAATTGAGAGCTCTTTGAAGGTGGGTCCATGTCTCATTTGGTTTTGGAACTGGTGCCTCATAGTGCTCGGCACATAGCACATACTCAATGAAAGCTTGGCAGGTGAAAGAACGGATGGATGAATAAAGTGGAAGAAGGGCTGCAATAGATGATTTCTCAAAGCTCGTGCAACTCTGAGATTCAGCAATTTCATATTAAGTCAGTGCTCCAAAAGGACCCAAAATAAAGCTACCCACCCTCAGCTCAAAAACTGGCAAACTTACTGTGCAAGGTGGCTGCATCCAGGGCTCTCCATCCACTTGCATCGGCAGCAGCTTGTTTGTCCTGGAACCCCGAGAACCGAGATAACACAGTGAGCTTCTTGGAGTCAGAGAATCAGGGTTGTCCCTTCCAGAAGTGGGAAGACCTTATCTGTCCAGCTAGGAGTGGTTCTCCAAGACTCTCCTGGGGGTTTGTTAAAAACAGATTCCTGAACCCATCTCAAAGATTCTGACTCACCAGATCCAGGAGTCTGCGTTTTGATAAGTACTATGGGTGATTCTGTTGCTTTGGTTCTCAGATCTGACTCCGAGAAACACTACCCTGGGGGAGCAGAGAAGTCCACAGAAGCCTGGGACACAGTGGCCAACAAGTATGGCAGCACTACTGCTGAGCAGACCCTCAGTCAACCAATCAGCCAGAGGGTGTGCAGATGGTGCCAGAAACTTCACTGTGACAAGGAAAAGGTTATGAAATGGGAAAAGGCCTGGTTTCCATGTCGTGTGAAAGTTTGCATCTTATCAATGATGTAATGTCTCCAACCTGTATAAGGGACAGCTCAGGTTTGAGTGTATCTTGGCCCAGATCCTAACCATTCCTCTTTTATTTCTTGAACAACACTCCACTCTGTGGTTGCATGAACCGTGAACTTAGCTTAGCTGGGAAATAAGATTATTAGGGATATTGTCCCCATTGACAGGAGGAGAGGAGAAGAGAAAGTGTTGCTTTCTTGCTTGGGACAAAGCTTCTCTGGCATATGGACTGTTAAAAGGAGAGACACGAGGTCTTCTTACTCTCTTTGGTTGAAGAGTTGTGAATTGGTACTACATCAGCTTTAGGAGAAAAGGCAGGTCCTTTCAGAAGCCTGTGGTCTGGGTGAGCAGGGAACAGATCCTACCCACTGGCCAGGAACCCTCACCTGGCAACTGCCCTGTTTTTGAAATTATAAAATGAAGGAGGCAAGTTGTGTTAATGTAGATGATTCTCTGACTGACCCTGGGGATATTTAATAATTAAAAAAACAACAATAAACCTAATAACAGAACAAATAATAGGAGGAGAGAGTGGATTTTTGTTTTAGGGGCTCGGGAGAGAATCTGGAAAATGCCCAGGAGGACAAGGCTCCTGGTTCACCCTCTCTGTTTCCATCTGAGAACGAGTCTACTGAATAGAAAGATAAATCCCTCCCTTTTTTAGATGGCTGTTTTTTTATTCTTCCAGGATCAAGAAGTTACATTCTCTGTGATCTATTTAAGTTATAGCTCAGATGTATAGCTGACTAGGCCTACGCAGTGTTAGGGTCATGGAGACTGGACGGGGAAGGGAATACAGAGATTAATTTGGAAACCAGAGGCCCCAGCCCAGCAGCAGCCCAGAGAGAAAGAGGAGCAAAGCTTTGGGGGAGTAATAGAAAAGACAGAGAAGCTACAGAGAAAGAATGAAGAAAAGGGGTTAGTGGGATAGACCTTCAGCTAAGAGACATCAGAGAACAAGCTCAGGGGATCATTCTGAGGGATGCAGGGGCATGTGAAGAGCAGTTTCCCTAAATGTGCTCTGAGGTCACTTGCCCAACAGGTTCTGGGAGAAAAGGGGTCTGTGGTCAAATAACTTTGGAAAACCTGCATGCTGTGGTCCCCTCTAGGCATGCTAATAGATTTGACATGTAGAAACTGAATGGGAAAGGGAAAGGAATAAAGACTTCTGAAATAATCAGGCGGAGAAGAATCTGATTAGTTGCACTGACGAAAGGAAGCAACCAAAATCAGAGGACCCTCTCCTTTAGGCTCCTTCTCTTCTAGGAGCCTGCAGTGGCTGACCTGTGTGGTCCATACCCTGAAGAGTCATCATCCTTCTTAGTCAATTAGGATGGGTTTCCTGATGTTGGTGGTTTAGCGCTACAAACACATATAGGAAATAGTGTGGCTAAGGCCATTATCCAAAAAAGAGCAGAACAGAAAACCTGATTTTTATCAGAGTGTGCCCTCTCGCATACACCTAACATTTTAATTTGTAAAAATTAAAAAGGCAAGGAGTCTCAGGAGTCCTGTTTAGAGAATCTCACCAATTCATTCTAAGATAACAGCAACCTGGTTGTAGCAGTCCCACTAGTTCATGTCCTGGATGATGACGTTATATCCAGTTTGGGAAATGGTTTCCAAAAAAACATTCTTTATAAGCGTCACCAAGCTTCTGCCTCCCCCACCCATGACCCCAACTGTGCTTCCTGCATTCAAATCTAGGGAGGCTGGGAGACTTTAAGGCTGCTGGGTAATGAGGAGGCATACCTGATGGTGACGGAGGAGCACTGGGCCAGCCTCCGGCCCGCGCTCTTCAGGCCGGTGTAGATCTGCCCCATTTCCATGGCTCCCTCCAGCCCCACCACTTCAAGCAGCTGGTCACTGAGGTCTGCAGAGTGAGACACGCAAAAGAAGCACACACACACCTCTGTGTTCCTCAGGCAGGTTTTGGCCAGAAGGTCTGGTCCCTAGTGGCCAACCCAGACCTGTCTATATCTCTTCATCGCTCACCACACAGCATGTTCATACTCTTGCTGAATAGGGAATTTCATCAAAGGCCATTACATGTATCTTTTCATGAACAGAAAGCCAGTGTTAGTGCAAAAAAGGTTATGATTCAGAACATTAATATGCACCTAATGGGTAGGTTGGCATATCAAGAAACTTCTTCAAATGTGGAGTAACATAAATGATGAACCCGCTATTTCCAAAATTATTTTCAAGCTAAAAAGACATTGGCTTGGGATGAATACAGGAAGGAATGTTGATGAAGTGGTCGTTATCCATAACTGGGCCAAGTTTCTCCTCTCTGAATGTCTGAGTAACATCTTGGCCCTCCTGATGATGCCTGATGGCTAATTAACCTCAGCTCTGGACTGTGGCGAGCCGGTGGTGAGCCAGCCTCCTTGGACATCCTTGGGGAAATCAATGACCTCTTTCAGGACACCAGGTGCCCCATGTGAGCCAAGGAAAAGAATATTTCACCTACACCAGATTATTCTGTGTACGCAGTAGGAAAAGAGGAACAGAAAATACTAGTCTCCGGCCCAGAGTCACACAGTATCGGTGGCCTCCCACAGTGGTGGTTCCCTCTGATGCGGCCCCTGGAAGATGTCCTTTTCCTCAAAGTCCCTGAGGCTTAGACTGTGCCTGCCCAATTTCTTGTGAAAGCAAGAGTAGGATTAAGATTCGATGTTGGTCCCAAGACTCACTTTTACAGCACAATTTTTATTTATTTAAAACAAGCAAAATAAAAGGCAGATTCTTTAAAAGCTTCAATTCCTTTGCCTACTAGGACAAAGGTAGGTACTTTTCTCATAGGTTGTAGCTAATCACTAACATCCTATTAATATCCACAAACTAGAAAATTGTATCTATGTTAATACTTTTTTTTTTTTTTAACAGATAGTTTCTGTCTTCTAAGGAACCTCCTGATATATTGTAATAGTGTTTGTTAGCATTGGCAAGCAGATACTTGGGTTTGTTTTTACTTCTTTTTGTTTAAAAGACTATTGGGTTTGTTTTTCCTTTTTTTGTTTGTTTGTTTAAAAAACATTCTCTTGATGGATGTATTTCTAGTGAAGGCAGTTAAACAAACCACTGGGCTGACCATGAATGGGTCAACGTCGCTAATGTCTAACCTACTGTGCTCGCTGATGAACATCGACTGCCAACAGATCTAGAAATTACAATAGTCTTTCTGTGGCAGGTACATAGCTTTCCCCTCTTCATCCACTGACACTCCCATTCTCCTTCTCTGGTACTCTTTTCTTTTTTTCACATCTATGAAAAGATGCTGTCTCCTTAAAGTCTCCATCTCATTTGGACTTGGAACAAGAAGTCATGAAAGGGCAATGTTTGTTTAGGAGAACGCTCCGGGCTCTCTTAAGGAGTTGACTTCCAATAAACAACACATGTCTGAACCTCTAGTCACTTAATTAGTTCCCTTCTTACCAAAGAGTGTTAAATAAGCATTGGATACTCCTAGCTTACTGTGTCATTTCAACAGTGTCTGTGAAATCAACATGGGGAGAGAGGGAGAGAGAGAGAAAGGAGGAGGAGGAGGAGGGAAGGAGGAGGAGGACAAGGAGAGTAGAGAGAAATATATAGAGTGTGTCTAGGGGTGAGGAGGGTGGAGGAGTTAGTTATATTGAGGTAGAAGAAGGGAGGAGAAAAGAGAAGCAGAACTTGAAAGTTTCTCTAGTGGCAGAGACAGATAGATGTCTTATAAAGTGTTGCTCTTTGTAGCGGCTTTGGTATCTGGCAGAGCTGTGATAGTTCAATGCTTTCCTTCTTTGAAACATTCCCTGGTAACAAAATGTTCTAAGAAGCAGAGAACTTAATGGACTCAAGTTTTTCCAGCTTTTACAATGCCTTGGTCTTTTAACAAATTTTCCTGTTGAATGGCTTTAACTCTAAAGTTGTTATCACTTCCCACACATTACCTTGCAGTTATCACTTCCCACACATTACCTTGCTTCCTGGCTCTAGAAGAGAAGTAATGAAGGCTGATCTCATCAGCATGGTGGGTGTGTGGGGGGCAGGGACTTGCACAAATGTGGGACTGAGGAGATAAATGTAGGAGCTGGAATCTTTGTACACTTTTTGCTGTTCTGCTTTTGAATTTGTGCTCTGAATCCTCTGGCATAAAGGAGCTAGGGTGACTCCTGTCTACCGCTGAAGGAAGACTCGGCTGCTCTTCTCTTTCTCCACCATTGCTCAACTGAGTCTTCTTTCAACTTCTTAAATACAATGCCTAACAGGAAGTTTGGAGGTAAAGAAACCTACGGTATTTATCTATGTTTCCCAAAACTTACTGGACCATGGGACTCTTCTTCTGTGTGATACCTATAAACAGTCCATGGTAGTTTTCTTTGGGACACATTTTAGGAAATTCTGGCACTACTGAATTCCCTTTACTTTTTCTAGCACAGAGATACTTAAACACAAATTAAATTTGGTATTAAAATGAAACAGAACAGAGTTCAAGTCAATGACCAGGTACACAGAACAATTAAATGTTCTAAACTTAGAATCCAGGATCAGACAACTGGTATACCAGGTTTTTACTTTAGGTACCAATGATTCAGAGTGTGGTTTTGGCAATTCATACCTCAGTATTGTCTTCACACTCTTCACCTCATTAGTATTTAAGATGAAATGTGCACGTACCTTAGTCAAGCAGGAATTAATTTATTCACTCATCTATTCATTTAACAGTTACTGAGTAGCAACCAACTGCTAAGCACTCTGTTAAGAACTACAAATACAAAATATTTTAGTTTTGAAGGATTTTTAGCCAAGAGGGAGAAAAGTGTTAGGTGGAGAAAATGCTGTAATTGAACAATAGGAGCAAGGAGGCCTGCGTAACAGATTCTGACTGGCCAAGGTGTGGAAGGGAGGTGTCACTGACATTGAAGGAAGGTCTTGAAGGATGAATGCCAAGATATTCTGCTGGGTTAAAAAGGAGAAAGAGAAAGGACATTCCAGGGCCAGGGATACCCATTTATATTACTGGGTAGTCACAGGATGCAGAGAGGAATTCATTTAGTAATATACCCACTTGAGAATTTTGCTGAAGAGTATAAAAAATATTTCTCCCTAAGGACAATTAGTGCCTAGAGATTTTTTAAAAAAATATTTTATTTCTTTTTATAGACAGAGTGGAAGGGAGGGAGAGATTGCCTCTCATGTGCTCCCCACTGGGACCCTGGCCCACAACCCAGGCATGTGCCCTGACTTGAACTAGCAACCTTGTGGTTCCCAGGTCTGCACTCAATCCACTGAGCTACACCAGCCAGGGCAAGAGATTTTTTTTTACAGAATTATAAAAGGAGGGTCTCTGGGCTGGGCACAAGCTTGCAGCAGCCGTAGAGCTGGGCCTCTCAGCACTGTTCTTGGAGATGAAACCCTGTGGAGTGCCTTGTGTGCAGTGAGCCCTATTAATGTGCACACTCTAAGAGAGAAGAAAGAGGAACAGGGAAATGGGATAGGGAGAATGTTGAAGCAAAGGAAGAACATCAAGGACAATAGCATTTCTGATTTGGCCCACTAGTCTCTGGTACAATGTTATAAATGCAAGTCTGCTCATGTCATGCCCATACCAAAAATCCTTCAGGCATAACACTGGTGGTGGGGAAGGGAAGACAAAATGTGCAGTCTTTCACACCTCTGATGAGAGTGGAGCCTGGCAGAAAACTTTTTGGAAAGAAACTTTGATACTGCTGATTCACTAATTTTTTTGGATATTGATCACAAGCCATCATTGACAGAATCTAAGTTTGAACAAATACAAACATATTACCATTATAATACAGGCATACCCTGTTTTGTTGTGCTTGCTTTATTGCCTTTGTTTTTACAAGTTGAAGGCAAGACCTACCAAGTGAAAGATTGCCACCTGCTTTATGTGCTTGGAACTTAACCTGCCACGTCCTGGAGGTACACCTGTAGTGAAACCTCCCCCACTTCCATCTGTATGAAAAAGTTAAATAAATTATATGGTATCCATATGATCGAATTTTGTTGCCATTAAAGTACTCTAAAATTTTCAAAAACCTTAAATATGTACATGTTATAATGTTAAGTGCAAAGAGGGCACACAAACTTATGCAGCCTGCTCCCAACTATATAAAAACATGCATAGAATAAAAGAACAAATCACCCTAAAATCTCAACAGTGGTGAGTCCTGGGGGATTAGGTTAAAAGTGATAGTCATTATGCTTTTCTAGGTATTTCATATTTTCTGTAAGTATATACTAGTGTTATAATTTAAAAGGCTTAAAAAAAAACCCTATCAACTGCTCTTCATACTTGTAAAGATGATGTAAACACCCTGACTCGGTGCCCAAGGTCCATCCCCATCTGGCAAGAGCCTTCCTGCACGGTCTTATTTCCCAGCGATGTAGGGCTAGGTACCAGCATCCACATGTAGTGCCCAGGCAAACCCTACTGCTTCCCTCCTTTGTGCCACTACATATGCTGCACTCCTGCTTGAAATGTTCTCTTCCACATCTTACTGTCTAACAAACTCAGCTCAAGTGTCATCAACTTCAAGAAAACCTCCCTGGACTTCCAGGCATGCGGTCTGATTTAGACACTCCTCTTCAAACTCCCCTAGGCAGATGTGGCCGAAGCAAGGGCAAGGGGCTGGATGTGCTGATGTGGTAGTACTAGAGGGCCGGGCTTGAGAGGGGAAGAGCTGAAGGACTGGACGATAAGGGAGAAGTCAGGTGGGAGACCCGATGAGTTCTAGGAGCAGGCGTTTGCAGACAGTGGGACACAGGTTGGGAAGAGTTGCTGTGAGCAGTGCTAGTACCTGACAAGTCCCACCTGTGGCCCCAGCGGTGGGCAGTCAAAGGAGATGGTGGTGACAAGGATGAGTCAAGGAGAAACAAGGCAAGTCCAGGAGTTCCTAAACTTTGCTGCATGTTAGAGTTGCAGCAGGTCCTCAAATCATGTCATTTTGTTCAGTGTTGTTGCATTGTAACATTGAGGAAATATCACAGGAACTTAACTCTTTGGTTTCGTTGTATGTCATTTCGCTTAGAGTCACAGACCCTATCGATGATGTTAAGTGAGGACTTACTGTATCTGGGGAGTTTTTGCAAATAATGATGCCTAGGTTGCACCTGTACCAGTTCAATCAGAATGTGTGGGCCTGGGAGCTAGGCATCACTATTTGCTTTTAAAGATTCCAAAACAAAGCACAGTTTGGGAACTGCTGGGCTAGGTTTTTGGATGGATCATTCTCACCGGCCAGTGGTTTCCACAGTGTGGGCTTGGAGCAGCAGCATCAGCATCACCTGGGAATTTGTTAGAAATGCAAATGCTCAGGCCCCTCCCCAGACTCACTGAGTCAGGAACTCTGGGGCTGTGCCCAATAGTCTCTGTCCTAACAAGCCCTCTGGAAGATTCTCAGACATGCTCAAGTTGCCCCAGACATGTGCAGGAGGTGGCAGGGAAAGGAATGTCAGCAAGTTACTTCCTAATTGCTTTGATCTAGAGCTTCCTCACTTGAAAATTAGGGATTAGGAGGAAGATACTGACCTCACAGTATGGTTATGTGATTAAATGACAGAGCTGTACGGGAAAGAGTGGGCAGTAAAAATATATTAGTTTCACTTTCCTTTGCTTCCACATCCATCCTGATTACTGCCAACAATCTCTAATTGTCTATCTACCTTCTAAGAGCTGTAAACAAGAGGCCCCAAACCAAAATATTTGGGCTAAAACATTTAAAAAATCTTCCATGTTCCTCACAGTTTCATACATTCGGAGAGGCTGCAAATCCAGGCAAGTTTTAGATTAGGTGGACTTCCTGCTCAGTCTGCTTTTTCCTCCTCTAATCTCTTCCCAGATTCTGCTCCTTTGCCTACTTCTTTGATCTCAACAGCCCTGCTTTGCTTTTATGCTTTCAGTCCTCCTCACCGTCAGGAGGAGGGGCTGGAGCGCAACACTGGCAGGTAAGGGCTGGCAGAGCTCTTACAGGTGAGGAGGCACATCCAACCCGTCCCCTCCCCTCTTAAGACCCTTTGGTGGCTCTGGAAGTCCAAAGGACAATGTCTTAGTACCTTAGCCAGGCGTGCCAGATCATCTAGCCCTGTTCCCTGCACAGATATTCCTCCGGCTGGAGAAGTCCCCTTTACCCTCCCAGCATACCCCAGGCACCATGCTTCTTCCTTCTCCTGCGCTCAGGTGGTGGACCCACAACACTTGTTTCCAGTCATCTCACTCTCCCAAATCCACTGAGAGTTGTAGGCAGAGCTGCGTTCTTGTTTTATTTCTTTGTATCCCTACAACTAGCTCGGCCCCAATACATGTTTGTTGAACAAACTAAAGAAGATACATGCTTTAGTGTCAAAAACCTTGACAGGTTTGGCCTAAAAGAGGGAAAGATAATGATTACTGATTAATAATAATAATGATGATAACTACTTGCCTTGACTGAACTGAGTAACAAGCTTTCTTCCATTAATTAATTTATTTAATCTGCGTATAGCATATAATGGCGACCCAGTCTGGTTTTGCCTTTCTCCCTGAATGCATAATGTTTCTATTCATTCTAATCTTGGCTGCTGGTTCAAATTAATGAAAATTGTCATTTAAGATGCAAGGGAAACATGGGATATATAGAAGTGATGATCTGGGCTCTTCACTTACGGTGACCTAGGGAAGTGCGGGAGATCCTTAGCCGAACAGGACGCCCTGCTACCCTCAGTCCAACTTCCATCCCATTTCCCTCTCTATCAACACTCCAGGACTTAGGTCTGAGGGCTGCAATGGGCCAGCCCAGGAAATCTGGCAACTGTCAGTGGGGGTGCTGGAACCCTGACCATGTGGTAGCACCAGAGTTTCTGAACCATCCCATCACAGTGTTGAGGGAGCATGCTCCCTACCCTCGGGCAGCTGTGTCATACAATAAAACCTGCGAGTATGGTCCCTTTACCTGGGTTACAGCAGTACAGGTAAACTGAGATGTTAGGTGTCGTTGCTTTGGGCTGGAATCATATCAGTTCGGTGGGTAACACTAGTTAGCCAATGCTGATCTGACGCTCTTACTGGCAGGGCTGTGTGCCAGACTCTATGAAATTCGCCATTGATATCTTGATAGGAATTGCGTTGAATCTACAAATTGTTTTGGGTAGTATGGACGTTTTAATGATGTTAATTCTTCTTATCCATGAACACTATGTGTTTCTACTTATTTGTATCTTCTTCAATTTCTTTCTTCATTGTCTTACAATCTTCTGAATACAGGTCTTTTACATCCTGGGTTGTTTATTCTAAGGTATTTTATTATTTTTTAAATGTAATTGTAAATGGGATTGTTTTCTTAGTTTCCTTTTTCTGACATTATTGGTGTATAAAAATGCAACTAATTTCTGGATATTTATTTTGTATCTAGCTCCTTTAATGAATTCATTTATTGGTTTGAATAGTTTTTTTTGTGAAATCTTTAGGGTTCTCTATATATAGTATCATACCATCTGCAAATAATGATAGTCTTACTTCTTTTCCAATTAGGATACCTTTATTTCTTCTTGTTGTCTGACTGCTGTGGCTAGGACTTCCAGTACTGATTTGAGTAAGAGAGGTGAAAGCAGTCATCCTTGTCCTGTTCCTGATCTTAAGGGAAACAAAGGGAACACTTTCAGTTTCTGCCCAGTGAGTATGATGTTGGAAATAGGTTTTTTGTATATTGCTTTCATTATGCTGAGGTGTGTTCCCTCTATTCCCACTTTGCTGAGCATTTTTAGTGTAAATGGGTGCTAGATTTTATCCAATGCTTTTTCTGTATCTATTGATATGATCGTGTGATTTTTATCCTTCCTTTTGTTTATGTGGTGTAATACATTTATTGATTTGTGAATATTGTACCAATTTTGCATCCCTGAAATAAATCCCACTTAACCATGGTGTATGATCTTTTTAATGTATGACTGGATCCAGTTTGGTAATATTTTGTTGAGGATTTTAGCATCTATGTTCATTGGGGGACATTGGCCTGTAATTTTCTTTCTTTGTAGTGTCCTTCTCTGGTTTTGGAATTAGGATGATCCTGGCCTTGTAAAATGAACTTGGAAGTCTTCCTTCTTCTTGAATTTTTTTTGAGATAGTTTGAGAAGGAGAGGTGTTAGTTCTTTGAATGTTTGGTAAATAAAATTCACCTGTGAAGCCATGCAGTCTGGGACTTTTGTTTGTTGGGAGTTTTTCGATTACTGCTTCATTTTCATTAGTTGTAATTGGTCTATTTATATTTTATGATTCTTCATGATTCAGTTTGGGAAGATTGTATGTTTCTAAGAATTTATTTATTTATTTTAAAAGATTTTATTTATTTATTTTTAGAGAGAGGGGAAGGGAAAGAGAAAGAGGAGAGAAACATCGATGTGTGGCTGCCTCTCGAGTGTACCCAGCTGAGGACCTGGCCAACAACCCAGGCCTGTGCCCAGACTGGGAATCCAACTGGTGACCTCTCGGCTCACCGGCCGGCACTCAATCCACTGAGCCACACCAGCCATGGCTGTTTCTAGGAATTTATCCACTTTGTCCACATTTTCCAATTTGTTAGCATATAATTGTTTTTAATATTTTCTTACAATTCCTTGTACATCTTGGTGTCAGTTGTTACTTCTCCTCTCTCATTTCTAATTTTATTTATTTGGGTCCTCTTTCTCTTTTTCTTGATGAGTCTGGTTGAAGGTTTGTCAATCTTGTTTGTCTTTTCAAAGAACCAGCTCTTGGTTTCACTGCTCTTTCCAGTAGTTTTTTTAGACTTCTTTTCATTCATTTCTGCTCTAATCTTTACTGTGTTTTCCTCTACTCACTTTGGGCTTTGTCATTCTTTCAAATTTCCTCTTCTTAAATGAACACCAATCAGATTAGATCAGGGTCCACCCTAACTGCCTCATTTTCATTTAATCACCTATTTAAAGACTTATTTCCAAATACAATCACATTTTGAGGTGCTGGGGATTAGGGTTTCAACATATTCATTTTGGGGGGAGATGGATAAAAATTCCCTCCATGGACAGGAATGATAATAAAACCTACTTCATGGGTTATTTTGAGGGTAAAAGAGTTGAAGAATGTGAAGGTGTTCTGTAAATAGCAATCAGTAATGTCCTTATCGCTGTGCTACTGAGAAGCTGGTGCACACTGGGGTTGTGTGGAACCTTCTTACTCTCTTCAGAAAGGAAAGATATAAGCCCCGCTGTGCCTTGTGGTGGGGCCAGGTTTAGTCCTCACAGTCTGGACAGATGAATGTAGTTAGCTGGCCTCTCTCAGGCTTGGCCTGCCGACACCGTAGCTGGTGTCACCTTGGGCTCCTCTCCTGCCTCCAGATTTCCATGGAGATGGGCCTCGTGCCCTTGGTGGCTCAGGCACCCAAAGCCCAACAAAGCTGCACACTGATCTGCCCGCCTAAGCTTCCCACTGGGTCTGGTTTGTGCAGATAAAAGACTGCTCCTGGCTAAAGAGCTTCCAAGCCGTTTAGAAGCATGGCAACCTGAAAACAGCCTGGGGGTGGGGAGATGGAAAGGACCCCAAAAGATGGTTTCCTGATCTTCTGAAGGGAAGAGTCTTTGGGATTTCCTTGGGCACAAAAAGTGAGTAAGAAAGGAAGGCTGTAACTGGCCACACAGGAGCACCCCCACCCCCAGTGTTCCCACCTGACATCTCAGTATCTCAAACATAACTAACTTGAAGAATAATCTATGACCAATACTTTCTCTAGAGATCTTAACTCGTGCACAAGATAGAGGCAGATGATCCCTGGCCAGCCAACTACCCAGGTAGAAGGGCTGATTCTAAGGCATCCTGTAAACACAACATAAAGAACGTGCTCCTGAGACAGGTGGCAAAGCTTAGACTGTGGGCTTCAGACAGACCTGGGTCTGAATCCTATTGCTTGGCACTTGCTGGTCTTACTATCTTGGGAGAAGTCATTTAACCTCTGTTGAGTCTTATCTGGAAAATGTGGCTATAACAGCTCACTGGCAGGGTTGTCGTGAGGCTCAGAAGTGAAGACAAGTGCCCTGCACAGAGAGCATGCACAGGCCCCCAAGAAACAGTTGCTCTTATTGTGGCGTTTTGTTTTCTTAGAAAGGGATTTCCTCAGGAAATTCTGATTTTGCTACATGGTAAGGGCTTGGCCTTCTGCAAAAGGTTAATTAATGTAACCCAGAGAAGGTAGTGCAGGAGGGGGAAGGGGGAGGTCAGGAAGAGGGCTGGGGGGAGGGTATGGGAAGGAGAAGAAGGAGGAGAGGGAGGAGGAAGAATAGGATGCTGAGGAAGAGAAGTGTAGGGATTCTACGAAGATCAGAGATACTGTGACCTTGAGATTTTAGGGTGACTGCCCCCCCCCGCCCGTGAGTAAAGTATCCATATTTCTTCTTTTGTTGAAAACAAGGGGGATACTCAGCTTTTTATTTGGAAATGAAGTTGTTAGTTCCT
>PVKU01014548.1:0-22498 GCA_004027475.1 Anoura caudifer | reverse complement strand
TTCTTTCCAGCCCCTTCTTGCCTCTAAGGTCTCTTTTGAGAAATCCGCTGACAGTCTGATGGGAACTCCTTTGTAGGTGACTGTCCCCTTATCCATTGCTGCTTCTAGAATTCTCTCCTTCATTTTAATCTTGGCTAATGTAATTATAATGTGCCTTGGTGTGTTCCTCCTCGGGTCCAACTTCTTTGGGACTCTCTGAACTTCCTGGACTTCCTGGAAGACTATTTCCTTTGCCAGATTGGGGAAGTTCTCCTTTATTATTTGTTCAAATAAGTTTTCCACTTGTTGCTCTTCTTCTTCCCCTTCTGGTAGCCCTATAATTCGGATGTTTGGACATTTAAAGATGTCCTGGAGGTTCCTAAGCCTCTCCTCATTTTTTTGAATTCTTGTTTCTTCCTTGTTTTTTGTTTGGTTGTTTCTTTCTTCCTTCTGGTCCACTCCATTGATTTGAGTCCCAGTTTTCCTCCCATCTCTATTGGTTCCCCATGCATCTTTCTTCATTTCACTTATTGTAGCCTTCATTTTTTCATCTAATTTGTGAGCAAAATCAACCAATTCTGTGAGCATCCTGATCACCAGGCCTTTGAATTGTGCATCTGATAGATTGGCAATCTCTTCGTCGCTTAGATGAATTGGCTCTGGGGCTTTGATCTGTTCTCCGGTTTGAGACATTTTCATTTCTGGGTTTGTTTTTTGTTTTGTTTTATTTTGTTTTGGTGTAGTCGTGGCTGTTAGGTAGTGAGGGGTGGAGCCTTAGGTGTTCCCCAGGGCGGGGCAGCCCAGTCGCTGGGTAGTGAAGCTATATGTGGGGATGGGGTCTGAGAGGAAACAATGGCGCTTGCTCCATTCCTGGATTTCCCTCCCTTCCACCGCTTCCCCTTTGCCTGGATTATCTGCGCATGAATGTGGTACCACCCGGTCAGCCAGCCGCCTTGCATGGCCTCACTGGGTCTGCACAGTTGCCACCCCGTGCCCGGGGTCTGCTAGCCACCACCTGTGCACCTGAGATCTGCCAGCCGCTGCTGCCTGCGTGCCTGGTCCGCACCTCCGCTTTTTTCTGCCGCGACTCCACCCATCTTACCGGTCTGGATGAATCGTTGTTGGACTTCCAAACAGTTTGATTTTCTGAGTTCTGCTTGTTTTCTTGTTTCTAAATCTTTGTTGTCCTTAATTTTGGTTGTGATAGGAGGCACAGTGTGTCTGCCTATGCCTCCATCTTGGCCGGAAGTCCTCAAATATTTTTAATAGGCCCTAAACTACATCTAAATTTTAAAAACTACATGAAATATTCAAGAGGGATAATGCAGGAAGTCAATATTTTGATTTTTTTATTGATTTTTTTTAAGAGAAAGAGGTGAAATGAAAGACATCAATTTGTTGTTCCACTTATTTGTGCATTCATTGGTTGATTTTCTTATGTTCCCTCACCAGGGATCAAGCCCACAACATTGGCATATCAGAGGGACACTAACCAGCTGAACTAAGCCAGCCAGGTCAAGAATTTGATCTTTATTATAAAATTTAAAGTTTGTAATATATTAAAGGGTCAAGCATAGTTACATATGTTTACAAACCATAGGTATCTGCAACCAGATTTCACTGGACCACTTTCTTCAAAGCAGTGCAGAAAAAGATCCTCTGGTTAGTTATCTCCAGTTATCTGCTCTACCTACATAGAACGTCATCCCATTAACAGCCTTTGCCGCTGATTTTATCCTTTACAATGTCAGCCCAATTTACCCTTCCTCGTTCTCTAGGGAAGAACTCACTATGGATGGTTCTTCCCTAGAGACCCTATTTGTTCTGCAAATGCCACTGTCCTGGACATAGCAGATGGAGCAATCAGAGCATCCCACGGGATGTGGCACCAAGAGGCCATATCAGTCTCTTACACGTCTGGAACTGCTACCTGTAAATTCAGGTCTGAAGGTGTCCACATTTCTCCCCGTGTACAGAGGATCATGGGGAACCAATCTGTGGAGAGAAGGAAATGTGCAGAGATTAGATCCAGACACCTTCTGGTTCCTGTTCCCTGGGGTCTGAAATGCTCCATATCCTTATAATGAAGTCTGCCTCTGGCTTTTATTTTCTTTCAATTTATGTAGCTCAAGTAAATTTCTACTAATTGCAGCAAAAGTCTTAATACAGCTGCCCCCTCCTCTCTATCAGTGCTGCAGCTTGGGGCCCCTGCTCTGCATTATAAATAAATAAATAAATAAATAAATAAATAAATAAATAAATAAATAAATAAAATATTCTTTTTAAAGTTAAGCCAGAGAACTATGTCCTTATTTAAGTGTCGATAAGAAGAAATACAGTAGAGCCTGCACTTTTCAAATTGGGGTTCCCAGAAACCTGGGGTAAATAGGAGGGATACAAAGCTAGATAAACAAGGTACCTTCCTCAGGCATCAATTTTACTTGAAGGAGAAAAATGTTTCTTATTAAAGAAAGATGCTATTTTTAAAAGACATAAAAAATGTGGAATAGAATGTAAAATTCAAAATTTTAAGATAATATAGCCAACTTCAAAGACATTTTATGACTTTAATAACTGCATAGGACTATACAACCAGATCCTCCTTTGATACAATTCACTCTCCTGTGGAAAATTTTGAGAAGCACTGTATCAGCCAAGAGGAGACATCAGCACTTGGAATGGGGCCCATTGTTCTGAATGCTGTCCCTCCTGTGGTCTCCAGGATCCCTCATTGGAAAATGACATCTGTTCTGACTGTGTTCAGAAAGCTGCTAAGGGAAGTCAATGTACTCATATTCACTGAGTGCCTATTACTGGCCTGGATTCTCAAAGAGCATCTATCTGATAGGCAGAAGTGTCAAGAGGCATTGCTTCAATGGTGATGATTGATGGTAATAGACGCTTGTTGGATTTAGTTGTGATATAGTTCTTTAATTGTGGGTGCAGAAAAAATGGCACTCTCAAGATGAGAAGGGAGTCACTTAACAGTCAGTGAACCTCCAAGTGCCAGGCATTCTGGAACATTCCATACAAACTATATCTTATTTCATCAAGTCATTCTTTTTACCTCCAGGAGAGAAGTAAGTGGTAGGGTCAGCCCCGAACAGTTCTGGGATAAGATTGAGTATAACACATAAGAAAGAAATACAGTTGCATGCTGTACCAAGTCTAGAGGTGCCTGAAGTGGAGTAAAAGTTCAATTTGTGTTGACCGAATGAGCAAATGGGTTTCCAGTGACCAATTTTTATTTAGCTGTCAATACAAAATGATTCCATGTCCACCATGAAGCTCTTAAAGAACACAAAAACTACAATGAAAAATTATTACTTGAAATTCCACCATGTAGATAAAAATCACTGCCAACATTTTGATAAGTTTTCATACCTAGCTTTACAGAGATACATGCAAGATATGTGAATATAATTTTACCCTTGGCAATGGGCTGTACACCCCATTCAATAAATTGTGCTTTGAGGATTGTTTGTTACTTTACATAGAGGGCCATTGTATAAATGTACTATAATTTACATAGCCAATCCTCTGTTAGTAGGTATCTCTCCCCACCCTACTCCCAATTCCCACTATATGAAACTGTGCTTCCATGAGCAGTACTGTGCCTGCATCTGTTTGCCTGTGTCAGCAGTTTGATTGAAGTCATCTAGTCACTGGAAACTTACTCAACCACCAGTCAAAGAATGCCTGGGGCCAGCGAGAGCCAAAAGAAACAAGGAGAAATTCTTTCCTAGAGCCTTCAAAGGGATCATGGCTGTGCTGACACCTTGATCTTAGACTTCTAGCCTCCAGAACTGTGAGAAAATAAATTTCTGTGGCTTAAGCCCCCCAATGTGTTGCAGCCCTGGCAAAATAATACAGTAATTTAATGGGGAAAGGACAATCTTTCCAACAAATGGTTCTGGAGAAACTGGATATCAATGGGGGTGGGAGGGAATGAGCTTTGATCCTTATCTCCCATCATAAGAAGAAAACTGAGATGAAATCTTTGTAACTTTGGATTAGGCAAAAAATTCTTGGAGAAGACGCAAATAGAAAATATTGGTAAATGGTACTTCATCAAAATTTAAAATTTTGGCTCTTGGAAAGACATTCTTAAGAAAATAAAAAAACAAACCACAGATTAGGAGAAAAAGATTGCAAACTATACTCTGGCAAAATATTGGTATTCGGACAAATAATCCGCCCATTTTTTAAATGAGAAGAAGATTTGAAATGACACTTCACCAAAGAAGATAAATAGAAGAAAACAAGAACCTGAAAGTATGAACAACAGCATAGTCATTAGGGAAAAGCAAATGGAAACCACAAGGAGATATCACTACACACCCACCAGAATGACAGAGATTCTTAAATCGACAACACCAAGTATTGGAGAGCATGTAGAACTGAAACCCTCCCCATTGATCTCAGTAGTGCAAAATGATGCAGCTGCTTTGTAAAGAACTGGGGAGTTAAAGTTAAACATATACTTATAACTCAATTCAATGTATCTATAATTTAATGTATTTAAAATTCAATGTAAATATATTCTAGCTATTTAACTTGAAAGAAACAGTAACATGTACATAGGAACCCATATATGAGTATTCATAGTAGTTTTATTCATAATAGGCAAGAAACTGGAAACAATCCAAATATCCATCAAAAGATCAACAAATAAGCGAGTTGATATGTATAAATACAATGGAATACACTGAGCAATAAAAGGGAACAACTGCTGATATACACAACATGGGCGAACCTCAGAAGTATTGTAAGTAAAACAAGTCAGACGCAAAAGGCTATCTTCTATTTCAGTCCATTTACAGGAAAGTCTAGAAAAATCAAAACCATAGTGACAAAAAAACAGATCAGTAGTTTCCAGGGACTAGAACGCAAGGAAGGGGGTTAACCTCAAAGAGGCAAAAGGGAATTTTTTAGAAAACTGAAAATGTTCTATATCTTGATTGTAGTGATGGTTACATGGCTGAATACATTTGTCGAAACTCATCAAAGTATACATTTTAAACTGGTAAATTTTATTATATGTAAACTATACTTCAGTAGACCTGTGTGTGTATGTGTGTTTAATTAAAAGCATTCTCTTTCAATGCTAACAAAAGCCAACCTGAAATAATTGGCCAAAAACTTTTATAGCTTGTGAGTCACCTCGGTAGAGACACAACAAGGGGAGCATTACAGTGAAGCCATTACGCATTGATACAGTTGAATCTCTCACGAATATCAGGAATTTTCCCTTCTGAGTCATTTGACTTGGTAACTTTCACTGCCTTCGTCCATTGATCGTACTGAGCCAGGGGTTTATTACAGTGAATCACTACTTGGTTTTCATAATTCAAACTCTGTTTTTAATGAATCCTCATTGTGGGTTCTACAGTGAGAGAGATACCTGTCAAGAGCACCAGCTAATCATGTTTACTGGTCATTGTTTTCTCTCTACGTAGGCAAAATTACATCCAGAAGTTACATGTTGAGTGTGGAGTTAGAGAAGGGGGAGCTGATTAGCTCAGCAATCTTTCACAAACTAAAATAAGTCAGAAAAGAAGGGGATACCATGAAAAATAAAAATTCCTAGGCCCAACCCTCTCAACCCACTAGTACTATGATGAAGTAACCAACACTAAGGTTTTATTGAGTAAATGTTTCAAAGCATTTTATGGACATATTCAAGTATATATATGTAATAATTTGAACCACATGAAATTGCTGTTATTATAGGTTAGAGATTGCTGAATATCAACAATTTCACATAGTTC
Source organism: Anoura caudifer (assembly GCA_004027475.1). NCBI lineage: Eukaryota > Metazoa > Chordata > Mammalia > Chiroptera > Phyllostomidae > Anoura > Anoura caudifer. Next base: position 16,748 of record PVKU01014548.1, on the reverse strand, counting down.
AACCAATATATCCTGCTATTAATGCCCATGCTCTCATACTCTGTATAGTGTTCGATAATTCTCTCAATAACATAAAGTGGCCATTTTTCCAGATCAACACCTACGTAACTTTCTAAATGTCTGGACAGTTTGTCATTGCATGGTTGTACCACACTTTATTTAACCAGTTCCCTTGTGGCAGATATTGAACTTGTTTCCTGCCTTTTGTTCTCTTGGCTAATATAGTTGAATGATGAAAATGGATAGTGTCTTCAAACATGAAATCGCTATGCCTCCCTTTCCAGTTTAGGAGTATGCACACGCACCCAAAGAACAGACACTTGGGTTTGTGGATTGGATTTCCATGTCTCTCTCTCCTGTTAACATTTTTATATACCCACACAACAACAATGAAAACTATGTGCAATTCAATCAACTATATTATTAAATTTGGATACAGACCCAAGTTCATCTTTAATGTTAAAGATGCCAACTAAGTTAAAATCCTTGAATGCTCTTCCAGTTGAAAATCCGTGCCCCAGTTATTATTACTGTCACTATTTAAAGTTTTCCTCTTATCAATGTTCACATTACTCTCTCATTCAGAAAGTTTTGCCTGCAGAATAAATGAAAACTTGACATTCAAGGCCCTCAGCCTCCAGCTCCAATGTACCTTTCCAGCCTTGTGTCCCATCTACCACACCTGGTCTACGCTGCCACATCTCACTCCCTCACCTTTCCTTTTACTGAAGCTGTTCCCTCTGCTTGAAATGTTCTTCCCCCTCAGCTCCTCTGTGGGGATTCTGCCCACCTTCATAGTTCGCCTGTAATGCCACTTCTCACACCAGTTCTCTTTCACTCCTTCAAAGTCAGTGTGGTGTTGTAAGGAAAAATGTGCTTTCAAGTTTGTCACACCTGTGTTTGAATCCCCAGCTTCCCCACTTTCTAGCTTTGGGAACTGGGGCAAATTACTCAGTTTCTCCTAGCCTCAGTTTTTCTCATCTGAAAAATGGAATATAATGACTTGGTTATGCCTAAGACATTTGGGAGGATGTGTAGGTCCATAGCTAGAAGGAAAATGTGTTCACACATGTATACAGCATGTTTAAAGCATTTCTTTATTCTTCTCATTGAGTCACTCGGAGTTATATCTTAAGAAGGCTAGAACTGATCCAGTCTTTATGAAGTCCACTCAGATAAGCTCCCAACAGTTTTAGCATTCTTCATTATTTCTACATGTTCCTCCATCATTTTCCTGTTTCTTTGTCCTCTCCTGGGATCCCTGCTCCATCTGGGAGGACATGTACATTGCCAGAGGGGGGAGACATCTACAGAAAACACGAACCCTTTTGCAGATTTATAGCATTAGTATATTTTTTTAAATCTCTGTATAATCAGCCAAAGGACATGAAAGGTGAGAAAGAGGGAAAACACTGTGTTCTCCCACAGGTTTTATCAAGCTTATGTTGAAGGGTTGGAAATAATGTTTGTAAAATGCCCGGAATATTAAAAAGAAAACTATAACTGAGCCATGAAAAAAAACTTATCACAAATTCTTCTCTTCTTGTGCATACAGAGAAGCCTGTCTGGTCAGAGAGCTCCCCAGCTCAAGTCATGGAAGAGGAGGAGAAACGAAGGACTGGGAAGGTCTAATTAACATTTAAAAGCAAAGTGGGCTTCTCAGGAGAATAAATGCTTAGTGGGGAGTAGAACCACTAACAGTTGCATTTGAAAGACTTTGGGAAAATATTGAAAGAGAAAAATAGGAGTTGAGAGCATCTGTTGTGAAATGCAGCATGAAAAAGGGAGGGAGGGAAACAAACCAGAAAAGACAGTTTTAAGAATTTTTCTTGTATGTAATGAGTAGAAGTCCATTTTGCCATTTTCCAAGAATCCAGAAAATGTCCATATTAATTTTCAGTTACTTTCTAATGACACTGTGCTGAGATGGGCGCAGAAGGCCCACCTTTACCCAGGTCTGTAAACACTCTGGAGCCCCTGTCCCCTCCCTTGCAGTTTCAGTTCTGTACTGACAATGTTATGAGCGGCCACGCAGTAAAGTTGGCCCTATGGGGCCGTATCTTCCCTACCAGGTTATATACAGACCCCTGGAAAACAGGGACTGTGTCTTAATGATCTTTGTGTCCTGCCCCGGATCCAGCTTCCAATCACCCAATTAGTGAATTGCACAAAGTTCAAAATTAGTGTGAAATGAATGTGTAGGTGATGGATTAATGGAACTGAACTTAAAGGGCGATTTTGTTAGCAACATATGCGACGACTGTCTTCTCCCTCACCACCAGATGGACTCCGTGAAGGACCACGTCTGTCCTCACCACTTTATACCCAGCACTTGCGCTTTGCCAAAGCTCACAATAAGCCTTGGAATAAATTCTGAATCTCCAAGAATGCGTACTTCAGTGCATCTGAAATGGAAGAAAGCTAAACGGAGGTGAGCTGCCGTGATGAGGGCAGCTGTACAGAATGGCAGTGCCCGCCTGCCCCTGGTGGGTGGTAAAGAACTGGGAGTCGCCCGCCCACGAGACTCCTGGGAACCGCGGGTGATCGCCGGCGCCGCCCTCTCCTCCGTGGCGATAGGTGGCGCTGTGCGCAGATGCGGCCTCCCGGTCCGCGCGGCACCGCTCTCTGGGCGGGGTGGAGGAGTCGACCGAAGGACCTGTGCTGACCTGCTTCGGCCGCTCTGGTGGCCTGGTCACCCTCGGCATCTGACGATCTGCGCAGTTCAGCATCATGGGGAAGAGAGACAACCGGGTGGTGAGTACTTGCGGGGAGAGAACAATGGGCTGACGCGGGGCCCGTGGCAGAAGAGTGAGACCCCTCTCTCTTCCCGGCCCGGCCTAAGGGTCGGTTGCGGGCCTGAGAGACCTGGGGCCTCGAGCCCCAGCTGTCCCCCCTCTGTCCCCCCGCTGTCCCCCTGCATCCACGCCTGCTCCAGACGCGCGTGCTGCACGCGCTGTTGGCGCCTTTGGATGGGCCCCACACTCTTCCGCTCATCCTTGCCCCCTCTTTCTTCGACTACCCCCAACCTCGCCCCACCTTTTGGGAGCTCCCAGGCTCTCTTCCTTGCGGTACTGGGCTTAGCAGCGCCTTTTTTTTTTTTTTTTTTTTTTAATTAAAGAAGTGCTAGAGCTTAGGGAACCTGTCCTCTCCAGTTTGTTAGTCGAAAGTCTGACCCGCGGAGGCGCCGGTACTCGTCTCCTCCTCGGGGTCTCGCACCCCACCTCTGCGCCCCTCTTGTGCGCACCTAGGTGGGGTGGAGGAGTCCAACGCGGTCCCTGCTCCCGGGGGCCTGCAGCACCCACAGATCAAGCGCAGACGTACCCGTTTGAGAACCAGGATGGAAGTATTTGGCCTGTTGTCTGCAGCGCCCAGCACTGCTTGTCAGTTAGAAGGCCTCGTGAAGGAATGAATGGCGTGAAAATAGTTGATTTTGGAGTCAACTTGGAGCATTGACTGGTTGGAATATCAGTTTTGGTCCCTCGGGAGTTGCGTGACTTAGAACAAGTTGCTTTTTCCCCGAGCCTCAGTTTCTTCCGTAAAAGATCGGTGTTATCCTCAACCTAGTTGAGACCACAGAAAGATGTCCAGGCCAGTGCTTGGCATGAAAGCTGTTACTATTCTAGTGAATTAGATAAAGGCGATACATAAATAATGGAGTAAGAAATGGTACCTGATAGAGATTTGAGGTTCTGAGGGCATTCGAAAAAAGAAGGGACTTTTGACAAATGGAAGAGAAGAAGAAGGTATTCTTCTTTGAGAAGAAGGTATTCTAGGTGGCTACTAGGCTGGTTGGTTTGGAAAACTCAGGTTATGCATCAGATTGGATGTGCCATAAACTTAAACTTAGGTGGTAGCCTCACAGTTTCCTGGGCTTGCCTGTGAATTTTGACCACTGAACTGCAAAATGAAAAATAAATGCAATTGAACTAGTTTTTTTCTTAACTATTATTTCCTTTGTGCATTTTTGGGGGTGGGGGAGTGCTAAATGATCTTCGCTTTTACGAAATGATGACATTGTCCATCTTCAGAATATTTGTTTTAATTTTGTATCAAAGCTGTCTAGGAACAACTGTAGTGAACATTGATTATAAGGTTAAGGAATGTTCTTTTGCTTCCCTGGCTGTGGGTCAGAGCTTGTTGTGGTATCCTGTTGTGGTATCAGAGTTGAAAGAGTATTCCGTTTGGACATTCTTAGGCTTGAAGTGTTAAGAGAGTTTTGGCTCTTGAATGTGATTGGTCCTTAAATGTTTAGAAATTACCAGGCCTTGGGTGCAGTTTCATACAGAGGCCTAAGATGTTTTGTTTTATTGGGGAAAAGTATTGATCCCCTTCAAGCTTGTGAAAAACTTTTCAAGCAAGCTTCATTTACCCCAGAGCATTTTGGTACTCAGGGCTCTACTTATTATTGGGTATGGTGCCTTGGCACAGTGTTCTGGTGACGTTTTGTTTGTACTAAAAGGGTTGTGGGAATGAAAACATGAAATTAAGACGTAGAAGACGCAGATTGTCAAAGGCAGTTTCCCTGTTGTACAGGGGAGGAGATGGAACTGTTAAAACCGGGGCCCAGATTTGGGTTATCTGCACTTAGTTCAGTACCTCATAATTCTTAATTGTAAATAACAAAATGCATTTTGTTCTTACATTGATAAAATTATAGTTTTAAGAATGACAGAATTGCGTTTTTAAAAACCATTAAGTTTCAGGTGGAAATGTTTTTCTTTTCTTTTAAGTAGACTATTTTAGAGCAATTTTAAGTTCACAGCCAGACTGAGCAAAAAGTAGAGTTCCCATGTACTCCCTGCCCCCACACATACACGGCCTCCCCACCATCAGCATCCTGCTGCAGAGCAGGACATCTGTTAAAATTGGTGGGCCCGCATTGACATACCCTTTTCTCCCGAAGTCAGTGGTTTCATTCGTTTCATTAGGGTTCGCCCTTTGGTATTGAGCATTCTTGAACAGGTTTGTTTGTTTTTAATTTGACATTTTAAATCTCAAGATTAGTCAAGGGCTCTTAAGTTCATGATGGTCACCCTTTATGCCCATTGTTTTCCAAAAGCTTCCTTCATGTTTTTTTCTGTTACTTTGTGCTCTCTAAATAGATGTAAACTAGAGTCTAGATAAAAATAGGTAATCAAAGTAACAAATGAAATTCTGCACATTTTGTCCTTAGCAGTTTTACCGCTTTGTTCTTTCCACCCTGCCCACTTAACATTCCTTTGAGCCCAGTTTGCTGCCCTGAGTTTCAAAAACAGATTGTTTTCTGTTATGCAAACTCATGCAGCAGTTTGAAGCCACAGACAATTCTAGTTATATATGAATATGAGCATTTGACAATATTTGAAGTGATTGATAGATGGTTTCAAGAAACTGCAGTTTCTTTAACTGATGCCTAACCACTCCCTTAATATATTGTTTTTCACACTGACACTAATAAGTGAAAAGCTTGACTGTTGTAAAATAGTTACTTTTTTTTTTTTTACCTTTCTGCTGCGCATAGTAAAAGCATTGTTGCTTAACAATTACAAGGACAAACTATCAGGTGTTGTGCAAGGAACCTAGCACATTAGATGCACTAATAAATTACAAATAAATAATGGAGCTATTTGGAGTATACTTAAGCACACTGAGGGTAGTATTTATGCTCAGAAGCTTGAAAGTTAAGTCTATGGAATACTCAATGATAATCTGATGTAATTTACCTATAAATTGTTTATAAGAATAGTCCTAGCATATAAATATATTACACTACTGTTTAATTTTCATCTGAAAAATAAACAGCAAAATAAGTTGGTATGTACTTAGGGAAACCAGTTTCACAGTAGATATTAAGACATAAAAATGCTAATGTACTTTTAAGGTAATTGAAAACTGAAACATGGTAAATGTTGTGTTACAATTTGTTAATTTTAGAATAACCAATTACCATTGCACAATTTGTGACTTTTTACTTGAAGACAATTCAGCTTTATGGATTGCAGTAGCAGTGTTGTGATTGAATTTTTCACATTTGTTTACATTAATATTATGATAATGTGCAGATTGTTTGGTTTTGTTTTTCTTTTGTAAAGGCAATGAGTCAATTAAAAAAAATCTCTAGTGTATGAAATGATGAAAAGTGGGCATCTTCCTTTACATTCTAGTGCATATGCCTATAGGTTTTTAAAATTTGATAGCTGAAAAGGAGTTCAGACTTCCAGCCATGATGGAGGCATAGGTAGACACACTGCACCTCCTTACACAGCTAAAAGAAGGAAAACAACAAACTTAAAAACAAAAAAACAACAGAACTGACAGAAAAATCAAACTGTGTGGAAGTCTAACAACCAAAAAGTTAAAGAAGAAACTTTCTCCAGACCAGTAGGAGGGGGAGAGATGGGCAGCCCCTCCTACCGGTCTTACCCTTAGGCAGAGAGGACTTGCTGCAAGGCGGTGACTGGAGGACTGGGGCAGGCAAGGTGGTGGCTGGTGGAGCGCTTGGTCTCACATTCACGTGCAGATAAACTGGGAGGAACAACTGAGGAGCGAGACAGATTGCACAACCCAGGGTTCCAGTGCAGGGAAACAAAGCCTCAAAGCCTCTGACTGAGAACACCTGTGGGGGGTGAGGCAGCAGGAGAAACTCCCAGCCTCACAGGAGAGTTCATTGGAGAGACCCACGGGGTCCTAGAAGGTACACAAACCACCCACCTGGGAATCAGCACCAGAAGGGCCCAATTTGATTGTGGGTAGCTGGGGAAGTGACTGAAAACCAGCACAGAGCAGAGCAAGCAGCACTGTTCCCTCTGAGACTCCTCCCCCACAGACAGCGCCACAATGCAGCTATGTGGGTCACCCCGCCCTAGTGAACACCTAAGGCCCTGCCCCTTACTATGTAACAGGTAGGCAGAGACAAAAAAAAAAAAAAAGGCCCAAATGAAAGAACAGGTCAAAGCCCCAGAAGAAATACAACTAAGCAACTAAGAGATAGCCAACCTATCAAATGCACAATTTAAAACCCTGATGATCAGGATGCTCCAGGAACTCAATGGATACTTCAACAGCATAAAAATGACCCAGACAGCAATGAAGGCTGCATTATGTGAAATAAAAATCTGCAGGGAATCAACAGTGATGGGAAGGAAACCAGGACTCGGATCAATGGTTTGGAGCAGAAGGAAGAAAGAAACATTCAACCAGAACAGAATGAAGAAACAAGAATTCAAAAAAATGAGGAGAGACTTAGGAACCTCCAGAACATCTTTAATGTTCCAACATCCAAATTACAGGGGTACCAGAAGGAGAAGAGGAAGAGCAACAAGTGGACAACTTATTTGAACAAATAGTGAAGGAGAACTTCCCCAATCTGGCAAAGGAAATAGACTTCCAGGAAGTCCAGGAAGGTCATAGAGTCTCTAAGAAGTTGGACCCATATAGGAACACAGCAAGGCACATCATAATTACATTACCCAAGATTAAAGATAAGGAGAGAATCCTAAAAGCAGCCAGAGAAAAGGAGAGAGTTACCTACAAAGGAGTTCCCATCAGACTGTCAGCTGATTTCTCAAAAGAAACCTTGCAGGCAAGAAGGGGCTGGAAAGAAGTATTCCAAGTCATGAAAGGCAAGGACCTACATCCAAGATTACTCTATCCAGCGAAGCTATCATTTAGAATGGAAGGGCAGATAAAGTGCTTCTTAGATAAGGTCAAGTTAAAGGAGTTTATCATCACCCAGCCTTATTATATGAAATGTTAAAGGGACTTATCTAAGAAAAAGAAGATCAAGAATATGAACAGTAAAATGACACCAAACTCACAGCTATTAACAACTGAACCCTTAAAAAAAACACCCCAAAACTAAGCAAACAGGTAGAACAGGAATAGAATCACAGAAATAGAGATCACATGGAGGGCTATCAGCAAGGGAGTAGGAAGAGGAGAGAGGGGGAAAGGTACAGATAATATACAGCATAGATGGTAGATAGAAAATAGACGGTGGGGGGAGTAAGAACAGTACAGGAAATGTAGAAGCCAAAAAATTTATATGTACAACCCATGGACATGAACTAAAGGCAGGAGGAATGCAGGAAGGGAGAGGATGTACAGGGCAGAGGGCACTAAAGTGGGGGAAGTGGGACACTAATAGCATAATCAATAAATTATATTTTTAAAAAACTAGAAATGCAAAATAAATTTTGATAGCTACCTTATTTTTCGGACTGTAAGACGCACCCCTCCTCCCACTTGGAAGGAATAATGGTGGTTAATGCTGCTGTTGAGTCTGTTTACATTTACATTGGTGAAATATTATTTATTTTAACTTCAAGATTTTTTTCCCCATTTTCCTCTAAAACCTAGGTGCATCTTATGGTCCGAAAAATACAGGGTCTTTATGAATATGATGTCTTATTTTTAGGCAGCTTGCTTTTTTTTTGCTTTTTTTTTTTTTGGTTTTTTTTTTTGCTTTTCACTTAAGAAATGTTAGACATCTTGGACTTCCGGCCAAGATGGAGGCATAGGTGGACACACTGTGCCTCCTCTCACAACCAAAATTAAGGACAACAAAGATTTAGAAATAAGAAAACAACCAGAACTCATAGAAAATTGAACTGTTCGGAAGTCCAACAACCATTCATCCAGACCAGTAAGAGGGGCAGAGTCGCAGCAGGAAAAAGTGGAGGTGCAGACGGGCACGCAGGCAGCAGCGGCTGGCAGCCCCCAGGTGCACAGGCGGCGGCTAGCAGACCCCGGGCACAGGGTGGCAACTGTGCAGGCCCAGTGAGGCCACGCAAGGCAGCTGGCTGATGAGGTGGTCCCACATTCGTGCACAGATAATCCAGGCAAAGGGGAAGCAGCGGAAGGGACTGGAATCCAAGAGTGAGCAGAGCAAGCGCCATTGTTTCCTTTCAGACCCCGCCCCCACATACAGCATCACTACCCAGCGACTGGGCTGCCCCGCCCTGGGGAACACCTGAGGCTCCACCCCTCACTACGTAACAGCCGCAACTAGGCCTCCCCAAAAAAAAACAAAAACAAAAAACCGGAAACAAAAAATGGCTCAAACTGGAAAACAAATCAAAGTCCCAGAGCCAATTTATCTAAATGACAAAGAGATTGCCAACCTATCAGACGCACAATTCAAAGCCCTGGTGATCAGGATGCTCACAGAATTGGTTGATTTTGCTCACAAATTAGATGAAAAAATGAAGGCTACAATAAGTGAAATGAAGAAAAACGCACAAGGAACCAATAGACATGGGAGGAAAACTGGAACTCAAATCAATGGAGTGGACCAGAAGGAAGAAAGAAACAACCAAACAGAAAAGAAGGAAGAAACAAGAATTCAAAAAAATGAGGATAGGCTTAGGAACCTCCAGGACATCTTGAAACATCCCAACATCCGAATTATAGGGGTACCAGAAGGGGAAGAAGAAGAGCAACAAGTGGAAAACTTATTTGAACAAATAATAAAGGAGAACTTTCCCAATCTGGCAAAGGAAATAGACTTCCAGGAAGTCCAGGAAGCTCAGAGAGTCCCAAAGAAGTTGGACCCAAGGAGGAACACACCAAGGCACATCATAATTACATTAGTCAAGAGTCAAATGAAGGAGAGAATTCTAGAAGCAGCAAGGGATAAGGGGACAGTCACCTACAAAGGAGTTCCCATCAGACTGTCAGCTGATTTCTCGAAAGAGACCTTACAGGCAAGAAGGGGCTAGAAAGAAGTATTCCAAGTCATGAAAGTCAAGGACCTACATCCAAGATTGCTCTATCCAGCAAAGCTGTCATTTAGAATGGAAGGGAAGATAAAGTGCTTCTCAGATAAGATCAAATTAGAGGAGTTCATCATCACCTAGCCCTTATTATATGAAATGTTAAAGGGACTTATCTAAGAAAAAGAAGATAAAAAATATGAACAGTAAAAAGACAGCAAACTCACAGGTATTAACAACCAGACCTAAAACAAAAGCCAACTAAGGAAACCACTACAACAGGAGCAGAAACACAGAAATGGAGATCACATGGAGGCTTATCAGTGGGGGAGTGGGAGGAGGAGAGAGGGGGACAAGGTACAGAGAACAAGTAGCACAGATGGTGGGTAGAAAATAGGGGGAGGGCAAGAATAGTGTGGGAAATGTAGAAGCTAAAGAACTTATGACACATGGACATGAACTAAAGGGGGGAATGTGGGTGGAAGGCGTGTGCAGGATAGAGGGGAATGAAGGGGGAAAATGAGACAACTGTAATAGCATAATCAATAAAATATATTTTTAAAAAAGAAATGTTAGACATCTTTCCATATCAGTTACTGTAGAGCTATCTCATTCTTTTTAATTGCTACATTATATTTCATTTTGGGGTATACTTTAATATACTTATTGAATCTCATTTTGGTGTCTAGTTTGGTATTTTCATTTTTTCCTATTTTAGTAATTTAGTTTTAAACATCCTTGTATATGTTTGCATTCTTTGGAAATAAATAGTTTTTACAATTTTAAACTCAAAATATTTTACCATTGAGTACTACTAAAATTATGACATGGCACTCCTGTTTTAAAATTATCTTAGCTTGCACCTTGTACTTGCTTCTGGTTAGGGTTGTCATTGTCATTAGCAGGGCCATCAGTTCCTCTACTAAGGCCTGTCAGTTTTCATATTTCCACATAAACGGAAATTCTCAGCAAAGGCAGTTGAATGAAATATTTGAGAGCATAACAGTAAATATTATGCCATTGTCTTTAATTTTACATTTGATAATCCACATTTCGCCCTTACTCTGTAACATCTCTGACAATAGGAGCGTTCATTTCTGCCCATAAGGACATTATGTTGAAGGCTTAACTTTCTCATTTGAGTAATCAGGCGGTGTCTAATTGAATGGAAACAGTTCTTAGTGTATTGTTTATAGTGGTTTTATGCAGCTTACTCTGGCAGAGAAATCTAGAAATATGTAATATTTGTTATGCAGGTGGAAAATGTTAGTCATTTTACAAATTTTGTTAAGTAAATGCAACAAATATCTTTTCTCCTTTAGCTTCTTTTGAGATATTAAGTATTAGGCTTAAGGCCTTAAAATCAACCTTGAAAGTAGTCATTTTCAACCAAAATTCTTTGTATTTAAAAATAGAAGAGTTTTGTTGACTTGAATTAAATTTGGAAAACTGAATATAAGAACTAAGAGGTTGAGACTGAATTAATAATATTTTATATCTGGAACAAAGTCAATTTTAATAAAACATCTCTTTGCTAAACACTGTAATTAACAAACTTGCCTTATTTTGTCTCAATATATCTTTGAAAAAACGTGTCTAAAAATGTGTTCTGAAGTAGTGAATGCAACATACAGAGCATAACTTAATTTTTTTGTGGAATTTTTATTGAGCTAAAATACAAATAAAATAAAGTTCACTGTTTTCAACATTTTTAGGTGTATAGTTCAACAGCATTAAGTACTTTCACAGTGTTGTACACCTATCACCAATATCCATTTCCAGAATTTCTTTTAGTCCTCACCCAAGGATATGTTTATTGATTTTAGAGAGAGAGGAAGGGGGAGAGAGAGAGAGAAACATGGATCTGTTGCCTCCTGTACGCACCACAACTGGGGATCAAACCCTCAAGCTAGGCATGTGCCTTGACTAGGAATCTGACCACATCCTTTTAGTGGACAGGGATGACACTCCACCCAGCCAGGGCCATTTTCAGAACTTTTTCATCATCCCAAACAAGAAGCTTTGTACCTTTTAAACAATAATTCCTAATCACCTCACTGCCCCAATTCCTGGTAACATCTATTTACCCTCTGTCTCTGATTTTTCTTATTCTAGGTATTTCATATGAGTGGAATCATGCAATATTTGTCCTTTTGTGTCTGCCTCATTTCACTTAGCATGTTGTTAGGGTTTATCTGTGTTGTAGCGTGTAGCAATTACATTCCTATCTAAGGTTGGATAATATTCCATTGTATGTACTCTCGTATATATCACATCTTATTTATCCATTCCTCTGAAGATGGACATTCGAGTTGTTTCTACCTTTTAGCTGTTGTGAATAATGCTGCCATGCACATGGTTTACAAATATGTTTGCTCCCCTGCTTTCAATTCTTTTTCAGTTCCATTTAGAGGTGAAATTTCTGGGTCATGTGGTAATTCTCTGTTTAACTTCTGGGGAACCACCAGACTTTTCCACAACAGCTGCACCATTTTATATTCCCACCAGCAACTTGACAGGGTTCCATGCTCTCTATATCTTTGACAACACTTGTTATTTTCTGTGTTTTTTATAATAGCCATCCTAATGGGTGTGAAGTGACATACTGTAATTTTGGTTTGCATTTCCCTAATGACTAGTGATGTTGAACATCTTTTCATGTGTTTATTGGATATTTGCATATCTTCTTTGGAGAAATGTCTGTTCAAGTCTTTAGTGTGATTTTGAATTAGGTTGTGTGGGTTTTTTGTTATTCAGTTGTAAGATTTCTTTATTCATTTGGGATATTAATCCCTTATCAGATATATGTAAATATTGTAAATATTTTCTCCCATTCTGTGGATAGTGTTTTCACTTCAGTGCACGTTGATGTGTGCATCAATTTTGAAGACATCCTATTTTTTTCATTTGCTTCCTGTGCATAATGTAATTTTGATGTTAACAATTAGAGAATAAAATTGTATTTTGTATGGCACAGTACTTCCTGAGATAGAATATATAGTAGAATAAGCAGTGGATTTGGAGTTAGATCTGTGTTACCTTCTCCGGAACTGAGTTTCATTTGCTGGAGAGCAGTGTTATCATGCTCACAGGGTTATTGGGATTTGGTGGCAATATAAAGCCCTCTTATAGTAAGAAAGAGGTGTCATCATTATTTCCATCAAATCTCTGGTAAAAGCACATGTTTCATGAAAGCATGATATTACTCATCTCCCAAACTTGTGAGGCTTAATAATGAACCCTGGCTGGTGTGGCTCAGTGGATTGAGTGCCAGCCTGCAAACCGAAGGGTCATGGGTGTGATTCCTAGGTAGGGCATGTGGCTGGATTGTGAACTAGGTCAGGTCCCCAGTAGGGGGCGCATGAGGGGCAACCACACCCTGATGTTTCCCTCTCTTCTTCCCTTCCCCTCTGTCTAAAATAAATAAATGAGTAAAAACCTTTTTTAAAAAATGAGCATTAAATTTATTTTTTGTAATGAAAATTTGGTTAGCCAGATTGTTCATGCTTATGTGGAGACAATATGCACTTACTTAATTAAAATTGTTTATGTAAGTGAGCTTTTGCCTTTCTAATGGTTATTTTAATGGAATAAATTTCTGTTCTTTCTTTAAGGCCTATATGAACCCAATAGCAATGGCCAGATCAAGGGGTCCAGTCCAGTCTTCAGGGCCAACGATCCAAGATTATCTGAATCGACCAAGGCCTACCTGGTATTTGTGAAAGAATTTACCTATTTATAAAGTTTTTATAAATATTTGAAAGGTTACTATTGCAATTTTTATTCATTGCCAAGGATATGCCAGATATGTAATTTTTCAAGTAATATTTGATACGTGCTTTTTTTGAATGCATGAAACACATGCACGAGAGTGAGAACCCAACACCCAAGATAGCTAACACACTATCAAATATCCTGTCATACCAATCTCCTCTTTATCCCCTAAGAATGAACTTAACCTTGCAGTGTTCTGTTTTAAAAGGGTAGATTTGAGTAATCACATCCTTTGTTGAGGTGTAACTAAATGTGAGGCAGGATAATGTTAGATCTTGTTTCTTGCTTTATCTGCTGGCTTTTCAATGTTAGAATTTCCTATTGTTAGATTTTTGCTTTAAATTAATGTTTTTGGCCCTTGTTGAGTGGCTCTGTCATAGCACTGGCCTTATTCTCTTTCTTACTATTAAATATCATGCTCCTATGTAACGTATAACAAGCTTCAGAGTTGAGTTTCAGACTCCTTCTACGTGCCTCTGAAAGCTGGACAACTGCAGTTGAAAGTTGTGCTTACATATAACACAATCCTTTGACTTAAATAGGAAGTAAGCATGTCTACCTCTGACAACGTTCATGAGTGCTATTGTTAATTGTTGCAGCATAATGCCAGAAAATAAATTATTCCAAAACAAAGTATATTTTGTCTTTAAAATTGAGCTCAAGTAAGTATATTACATGTTTGTCCGCGATCCTCAAGAAAACTCTCAGGTTGAGTAACTTGCTAGGTCTCATAGATAGTTGTATTCATGGGTGAGATTTATTACAGTGACAGGATACCAGCCACAGTCAACAGAGGGGAAATGTACATGGATGAAGTCTCAGGGAGATTGGGTGCAAGCTTCCAAGGCTTCCTCCCCTGTGCAGTCACACAGAAGGTGTTTAATTCCCTTAGCATGGGTTGTGATAACACATGTGAGATGTTGCCAACCAGGGGAATTCATAGAGAGTCTGTGCCCAGGGTTTTCATTTAGGACTGACCAGCTTCTGCCTATAAGGTGCCAAAATTCCAGACTCTCGGAAGGAATGTAGATGTTCAACCTAAAATATAATGTTTGTATGAGCAAGCACAGTGAACCGCTCTTATCAGAGATTGGTAAGGGCTCTCCTAAATTCCAAGTTCCCTGAAACAGCCAGGGCCAGTCTTGTAGGTAGTCCCTCCTAAGAGTAAGCAGTCAGGTATGCTGTGTTCTCTTTTTGCGCATCTGTGAGATACATTACAAGATGGTGCTTTAGTAATAGAATACAGTAATTCAAGCAAATACAGTTTTGTTACTGAAGCTTTGTGATGTTAGGCACATTTCTTACCTTCCCCAAATTACAGCTTTTATCTGTAAAATAATACTACTTTTTCTCAAAGGATTGTGGTGAGGGTTAAAGGAAAATGTATTTAAAAACAGTGTGTATAGCACGTAAGTGCTCAAATGTTTCTTGTATTACCTTTTATAATCCATATGTAGAAAAGGAGTGATTGGTGTTATCTGGTAGGCTTTATTATGGTAATTGATTCACAAAGATATGGACACATATTTGAAATGTATCAACACTGGAAGGAGGTTTACTAAAATTTGAGAACACTTTGTTTATGAAATTTTATTGTATGGTTTGTATGCATCCATCTCTAATTTGAATTGCTTGAAAACATATTTTTTTACATTTTACTTTTTAAGGGAAGAAGTGAAAGAACAACTGGAAAAGAAAAAGAAAGGCTCCAAGGCATTGGCTGAATTTGAAGAAAAAATGAATGAGGTTTGTAAATAGTACCTTTTGAAAAAAACAGACCAGTATTTATTATAAGAAAAATTAAATAACTGTCAAATAAACCAAGGTTTGGGGTCTAGCTCTTCAGGTTGAAGCGGCTCCATATATTATAGGTGTTTTTGTTGTATTGAGTACAGGTTTGTATGTAAATATATGATTTTTTTAATAGAGAAAAACCATCTCACAATACTTTGAATCACCTGGAAGTTTTCTACATGCTAGATTCTTTACCTTCTCTCCCTCATCACCGTGCCGCCATTTTACCCTGAGATGTCTATGGTGATATTTGCTTGTTTTTGATTGTGAACATATATGTAATACTTCAGCTACAGTATGGATTAATTTAACTTACACTATTTGGAAAAAGAATCTAACCATCTTTATTAGAAAAAATTCCTCAGCCTCAGTAATAATACCTACTCTCTGTTTATAAAAATTATATTTTAGCCCTGGCTGGTATGGCTCAGTGGATTGAACACCAGCCTGTGAACCAAAGGGTCGCTGGTTTGATTCCCAGTCAGGGCACATGCCTGGGTTGCAAGCCAGGTCCTCAGTAGGGGATGCTCCAGAGACAGCCACACACTGATGCTTCTCTCCCTCACTTTTTCTCTCCCTTCCCCTCTCTAAAAATAAATAAAATCTTTAAAAAATATACTTTATTGATTATACTATTACAGTTGTCCCAGCTTTCCCCCATTGCCCCGCTCTACCCAGCAACATATACTCCCTCAGGCAGTCCCCCCACCATTGTTCATGTCCATGGGTCATGTGTATAAGTTCTTTGGCTACTTCATTTCCTATACTGCACTTTACATCCCCATGGCTATTCTGTGACTACCTATTTGTACTTTTTTATCCCCTCACCTCTTCACTTATTCCCCTACACACCCCTCCCTTCTGGCAAGCATCAGAATGCTCTCCATATCCATGATTCTGTCTTTGTTCTTGTTTACTTAGTTTGTTTTTTTAGATTCAATTGTTGATATGTATTTTTTTGCCATTTTATTATTTATAGTTTTAATCTTCTATTTCTCAAATAAGTTCCTTTAACATGTCATATAATAATGGTTTGGTGGTGATGAACTCCTTTACTTTTTTCTTGTCTGGGAAGCTCTTTATCTGCCTTTTGATTCTAAATGTTAGAGCTGTCTGGGTAGAGCAGTCTTGGCTGTAGGTCCCTGCTTTTCATGACTTTGAATATTTCTTGGCAATACCTTCAGGCCTGCAGTTTCTTTTGAGAAATCAGCTGACAGTCTTATGAGATTTCCCCTGTAGGTAACTAACTGCTTTTCTCTTGCTGCCTTTAAGATTCTCTTTTTTTAAATATATTTTATTGATTATGCTATTACAGTTGTCCCATTTTCTCCCCTTCATTTCCCTCCACCCTGCATACCCCCTCCCACCCACATTCCCCCCCCTTTAGTTCATGTCCATGTGTCATAAGTTCTTTAGCTTCTACATTTCCCACACTATTCTTGCCCTCCCCCTGTCTATTTTCTACCCACCATCTGTGCTACTTGTTCT